>JAJJWW010003235.1:0-35666 GCA_023531295.1 Papaver armeniacum
ATATGTAGTTACGGAAATTCCACACTACACCCCCTCACTAAAATTTACTCGACTAATCCCATTTGAAGATGAACAACTATAGATTTTATTTATTATTTTCTTGAAATGTTTACAAAGAAATATAGAACAAAGCTAAAAGAAATTACAATCACTCTAAATTTTCTCTCTCCTAGTGACTTGCTTAACATTCAAAAAGAACTCTCCCTACTGACGTTATTCACCTTTATATAGGGTAGTACGCGGTGGATGGCACTAAGCCGTCCTTTATTTTCGGGAATGGATCGAAGTGTCGCAAGTGTATAACTATTTACAGCAGCGACACCCTTAACCTGTGATTTTCACATCTTCCTCGTGTTATTGTCGTCATCCATTGCATCATTTATTTTACTTTCTGCGACTCCTTCGTGATCATTTTGTTTTATTAATCTCATACGGTATTGAGGTTGCGATATTACGATCTACGGGATTAATTAAAAAGCGTAGTCACATATTAGAAATGAACTGCGATGAACAGCCATCATGTTGCTTTGTGAATTTCAACACCAGAGGGAACACCCAACTCATCACTTGAAGTTTTTTAGCTGAAACATCCATATTTAGTGTTGTTTTCTCAGTACTTGGGAGGTTACATGTACTTATGTAAATGTAACACACATGCACACACAAATAAAGATAGACGGCATGATCAACTCACTGAGGATTTCTTGAGCTCATAGACCTTTCAGAGCATAATCAACATCATCCTCTGTAACCTAGCAAAGTTTTAAAATTTGAGTAGAATCAACATCATCTTCTTTCAAAGAAGGAACTTTGGAAGCCAGAATCAACATCATCGTGTGCAACCTAGCAAAATTCTAAACTTTGAAAGCAGAATCAACATCATCGTAACCTGTTGCAAGTAATATAATGGAAAATATTACTCCCTAAAGTGAGTCACATTGTATAGAACTTGATTTGTCTAGAGTGACTCACGACCGTATAATAACTATTCATAAGTATCCGTCATAAGTGGCTCCAGTTAGTAGTACATTTGTACGGAGGTTCTTTGCATGATGAAAATATTACTCTAGAAGTGAGTCATACGTATAGAACTTGCAGTTATCGAGAGTGACTCGCCGTACAATAACTATTCATGGTATCCCCATCATAAGTGGCTCCGGTTGGTAATTCTATGTATACGTATTCATCGTTGCGGTACTCCTATATCCAGTTGGAGTATAGAAAAGGCGATGGTATAGCTGATCTCTGCATGTCGATGCCTTTTTTCTTTATCCATGGGTTGCTTTGTTTGCCATCTTGAGATTGTGTACATAGATAACATTTCATATACAAAACACAAAGAATTTGATTTTCTCAATCATGTTCTTGGTTTTTGGAACAAAGGATTTAGTCGGTGTGTGATGTTTGATTATCTCGTTTCTTTAAGTTATAATTGTTTTGGTACTCTAAGGTACCTTCTCATCTTTAGTGGGATATGGATGGAAAACATCGACAAATGAATTTAAGTATTGATAATTAAAACCAAGAATTCATTTTGGTAGGTGTCGGAATTCCATTAAAAGCAGAACAGATTAGGCATTGCCTTAAACCATCAAAGAAAAGGAAAATATATAGTTATTTAAATCTTAGACTCAACACTAAAAAGAAAACCACAAAATCAACCCTTGGGTAGAAAATCACAAAACAAAAACTAAAAGGAAAGCGAGAAAAATAAATGAATCTTAGGCTCGATGTTGTTGATGGTTCACAAAGCGGTGGAAGGATAATTTTTGATGAATTTGTAGTTAGCATTTCTACAAAAGAGTTAAGTGCCTAGGTTTGCACTCCTCCAAACACAACGCTAGATTATGTTTGTTTTTAAATTAAAATTTTGAAAAATTAAAAAAGTGAATGAAGAGACATAATACAATATATGAACAAATTGCAATCTGAATCTTGAACTAAAATAATAGGTTACTTCAATAAATAGTTCATCCTCGTATCTGTAATTAAAGTTCATTCAACGAGATCAGTAAAAAAGCTGAGATTACAAAATATATATATATATATATTAAAATCTAATTGATAAATTTTTGGAAAATCGATTAAAAGGAGAGAGAGTATCCTCAAATCGGATCATCGTCCTCCATTGGTGATGTTTTGAAGAAGAATATTGTATTTTTCATCGCTTTACTCCTATCCATTTGTTTGAATAAGAAATCAAAGTAATACCTTAATTATCCAGGAGAACATATATGGAGCTATGGGTGATCACTTTGAATTGATTTTTGTAATGCCATGAGCGTTGAGCTCATATCACGGTTGTTTCTTCTTTTCTTTTAAGTTTATCTTTCGATTGTGGGGAAGTGAGGTAGATCTTTTCTCTCTAGAGTCATGGGCGAATAGGAGTGGGGAGATAGACGGATAGTTACTTTGTGGTTAGTGGATTTTCGCAAAGTTAAAAAGATAAGATGTGTAAATGAATATTGTGTGGGGTTAGAAACTTAGAATCAATGAGAGAGTTGTATTTTCAAATACTCTCACCACATCAATCCACATCAGCCAAAAGTGGGGTCGAGAATGAATGAGTATGGTGTATTGAGTTTCAATTATCATCTAGTTAGATGTATGCCGAAATATCTGCACATTAATCGGTAGCTTGTTATTCATTTTAACCTACCGATTGTATGTTTGCCTATCGACTATGGTGTTGGCTACCGATTATGTAGAGGCATAGTTGCCATTTCAAAAAACGGAGATAAGGTGGCTTAGATTTACGTTTGGGTGACCTTTTTTGTCTTTTTGTAATCGCCCCTAATTCTTTTAGGTCGCCCCCTAAAAAATGCAAGACTTTTAAATATGGTTCACAATATCAAAGACCAAAGTTGTTCGTAATAAATTGTTTTATGGCACACATGTTACATATTTATGATGTCTTCTAACATCTACTTCTCATGCTCACTAATTACTGCAAATGGATGAATACTTGGACAAACAAACATTCATATGGGTTGGCTAAGTCTTAAAGCCCAAGGAAAATACTCGTGTCTTTGATTCTTTGTGTAAAAACTCGTATGTAATCTTAGCTACATGTATACATTGACTCTAAAATATTTAATAGTTGGATGTTATATAATTATATGTACCAAAAGTTTCAAAATTCAACATACAAGAGGGAAAAGGCTAAAAACTCTATTTGCAGATACTCCCCCACACTTAAACTTCACATTGTCTTGAATGTGTAAAATCGAAATTCTGAATTCTGGCGTAACAACAAATAAAATTTGAAGATTGTACAAATCATTAAGTAATATGTCAAAACATCGATCCACAAAGTTGTTAAACACGTCTTTTTAAATAGTGTCAACATGGCACATTGTTTGACAAATGGTATGATAGTTATGGTCTACGATCGAACTTCGTGCAATTTAAATTATTTTGAAGTAAAGGTATTCGTTAAAATAGATTATGGACTCTATGAAATCAAACAAGGGGATGAAAAAATGATATGAAAACTATAAAAACTAAATAAAGATTAAGATATAAAACCTACGGATTGCCTCCCACTTAGCTTTTGGTTTAAAGTCGTCATCCCGGCTATACATTCAATAGTATTACTTCTCTAGATGGAGTAAATCTTGAAGCCTAATTGCATCCACCTTTTTAATTAATAAAAGAAATTTTCGTAATATGGCTTGATCATGGTCGTTGACCTTGGATGTTATCCCGTTTTTCTTAGGAAACTCAATCGTATCATGAGGAGAAACATTAGTAACAACAAATGGTGACTCGTCTTACGAGGAAATAATCAAGACGAATATTAAATAAAAGAACTTTTTGTCCCATTGTTTGTGGGTGAAAAGCTATTTCTTGATTTTGGTAATTTCGGGTGTATGGGTGAAAGCGAATCTAAACCCTAAATAATGCCGCACGGGAGTACTTTTGATTGAGAGATCAATCAGACAATCCTTTCCTAAACCACGAAATGGTAGTTCAGGCTTGCTTGGTCGTAAAGTGAAGGAGATGGGTAGGTCTTGGGAGGAAGCGAAGAGTGTTGAGACCAGAATCGTTAATTGTGAAGGTGTGGTTTGTTTTATGACTTGTATCGAAGTAGAGGCTGGTTAGAGAGAATGGAAAACTACCGGGTGATTTTAGATATTGTATTGTTTAGACCAAAACTTTTGTTTGGTGAAAATAGGTGAAGCCTATTTATACAAGTCATATTAAGAAACGTACCCTGGTCTCGTAGGAAGTGGAAAGCGATTAAGTGGTGGAAGAATAGAGTAACGTGTAACCGCTGGGGACGTTATGCTTCCATGATGAGGAAGTGAATTCGTGTAACTGTCGGTCATTACGCTTCCATGATGAAGGGAAATGAATTGTTTTACAGTTACTTTTCACACCACTAATTGTCCTACTTCATGACACTTTTCTTGTATGAGGCGCATTACCTGCGCGCGCCGTAAACCGCCATACCAATACCACGATGAGTATCCCCAGGTTCAGAAAAATTTGTTGTCTCGAGTATTTTCGTGGAAAACGTGTGAGGTTTCTATGTGTGGCAAGTCAAAGTCAAGAGACTTTGCCATAGGAAAATAGCATGTGATGATATTAGGCTTGCCTTAGTCGGCCGCCTAAAACTTTCCACAAGTCCGTCCATTTGGTGGCGAACTTGAATGGGCGAGATTACATCTCATGAGGAAGGGTAGCCGTTGATAATGGCCACATCTTTGTTGTGTAACAAAGTGGCGCCATTAGCATAGTGGCGCCTGGCGTAGCCGTGGCGTAGAGGGTTGCCTGGGACTTAACGCAAGTCCGTCAGTTTAGTGGCGAACATGGATGGCTGAGATTGCATCTCATGAGGAAGAGTGGCCATTGATTATGGCCGCGTCTTGTTGTATAGCGAAGTGGCGCCATTGGCATAGTAGTGCCTGGTGGAGCCATGGCATGTGGCATGCTAGTAGCATGCCGATGATCGTGGCATGGCGGCATGCCAGTGACGTTGTGGCATGGCCACACCTGTGGCATTGTAGCATGGCCAAAGCTAAGGTTTGGCTCCGTGGCCAAAATTAGGGTTTGGCGACGTGGCCAAGGCTAAAGTGGCATGCTACCACGGCAGAGTGGCATGTTGGCATGCCGATCAATATGTTGTTGTGGTAAGGCACGTTTGGCTTGCCAGTTAGTATGGTGGCGCGACGGTGCGTTTGGACTTTAATGAATGGTGGCAAGTTTGGAGCGACTTGATTGGCCGAGGAAATGGGTCGGTCAAGCATGGCGTGGCTACTTACAGTGAGAGTGTGGCGGCTTTAGAGCAACCTTGATTGGTCGATGGGAAGTGGGGTGACGAGTATGGGCCCAGCCACAAATTATGTGCGCATGGCTAATTTGAGGCGACACGATTGGTCGAAAGAAATAGGGGCTAGGTTTAGGAAGGGTGTGGCCAATGGCAGGTGGCGCCAGTTGGCCTAAGGCATGGCCACACCTCCCTTTCCTGCTTTGCGGCTCCTGTTTTTTGATTAGGCAAGTTTTTGCACCTGCTAATCTATGGAGGATTGATTACCTAGTTCGCCTAGGCTTAATTTAGACAAGCAAGGTCGATATATTGCGCGAGGCGCAAAACCCTAACTTCTCGCAAGTTAGTCGGGACAATTGATTGAACTCTACATGTGTTGACACGAGTTCTTTTAAGTTCATTGCCGAGAGCAACATGCTTTTCTGATTGAATACCTTATGCAAAGACCTTATCCTTAATATTTTGAAATTCGTGCCACTCTGCTGCGAGCGAACACAAATCGTCATGCCATATCAACATTAAAGGTTCAGCCGGAGAAAATAACATAGAAGGCATTCAAAGGAACTTATATTAAGTGAATATAGGCGAGGCGCCGAAATTTCTGAGAACATCTGGGATGGTTGCTACATTCGCTAGTCTGGATAAATTCCATGTAAGTATATTGAATGGCTCAATAAATATGCCAGTAGAGAGGTTAGAACTCACGGCACCGTTTCCTTACAGAGTGACGTCACATCAGATGTAAGGTTTTACGATTTCAACCTAAGCTAAAACCACCATCAACATTAAGTCCCCGTTTAGCACGTAACAACGGTGTTGTTGGGGTAATCATGAGATGGTGATGAGACAAGAGTAAAATCGAAAGTACAAGACGTGAAGAAATTGCCGAGGAAATTCAACTAACCTTTAGCGGAAGGCATGAGGAATCCGTGATCCCTGTATTGGTGGTTTTGCATAAATTCGGTTTGGCCATGGGGTATTGGGCATGTGTGCATCTTTGGCTATTGATTGGCGAGAGATGGCAGCGTAATTTGTCCGTGAATCGGTGAATGGCGCTAGCTGGCAGGTCACGAGGAACGTATGGAGATGGCGCTGCTTTGAACGGCCAGGATGGCGCCTCCTTGGCTGATGGAGATGGCGCTGCTTCGAACGGATAAGATGGCGCTGCTTTGGATGGATACGGAAGGTGGATGGCGCGGCTAGCTTGGAGTGGCGCTGCTAGCTTGGAACGGTGGATGGCGTTGCTGGCTTGGACGCGGACTTACGGCACGGGCATGGTGTTTACGGCTTGGCTATATCCGTGGCATGGTGGATGGTGTTGCATTGAACGGCCAAGATGGCGCCGCTTTGGTGATGTCCGTGGAATAGTGGAAACAATACTTTGAACTTTGGCTACCAAACAGTGAAGATGGAGCCGGCGTTTTTCGCAGAATGGGCGGAGATAGTGCGGCTTTAATCACGGAGTGCTGGAGTCATGGCGTTACTTGCTAGGCTATGGAGCGGGCGGCGATTGCGCTGCTTTGAGCGGTGAAGAAGGCACTCCTTTGGCTAAGTCACGGAATGGCGTGCATGCCCGAAAGAAGAAACATTTTTCTACTCAAACTTCAAAATACAATGTATATAAAAGGCGTTGTCCACCCTTTTATTTTCGCATCATTGGTTTCACCTCTGTAGCGGCAAGCCTCTTTTCATCAGTAGTCCAGGTGAGCCAATTATTCTTTCTTTCATATAGATCATCATAGAATTGCACCCATCTTCTTCACAGGTATCGTCTCGTGTCTTTTCTCGTAGTTCTCCATTTTGTGTTCTTCATCATGTAGATTGCCGATGCAGACATAATGTAAAAAAAAAAAAATTATAGTGCACAATGAGATCTTCCGGTGATGGTCATAATACTCTTCGGAGAAATTTTTTGAAGTCGGCAGAACCAGTTTTCTTCATGAGGAGATATTAAACCAAATCAACCATTTATTCCATGCGGCCGGTAGGATTATACAAGGCATGTTCTCACCCATCTACGCATCGTGCGGGTGCCGCGCCCGAGGCTTTCATGGATTTTATTGACATGGAGGAGAAATAGAGACGTGATGAAGCATCCCGGCAGAAGTCGGAAATATCAACGTGATGAAGTTTCTCCACAACCCGGTGTCGTGGGTGAACGATTCGCCTCTCGATTGAAACGGCAAAGGAATGAGTCCAAGAAACTTCTAGATGAGAGCCGTTTAATTACCATTTCCATAATGGTATCGTAATCCTCGATTCCCGAGGTGGATGAACTGAGCATTCCCAAGAGGTGTGGTTTGCGGTGACGACTTTCGAAGTGGGTGTCGAAACCGCACATTGAGAAAATTGAAGCGACCACCGAGGATGTTGTCGACACTGAGGATGGTGAGGCGGTGGAAGCACATGTTGGAGTCATTGGAGAAGCTGTGGGGATGTATGCTAGAGCTGCATTTGTAGCGATTCGGATGGGATGTTGAAGCCGCTGCAAACGGCTTCGGATGGAATGTTGAAAGGCTCTTTGGCCGAACGGCTTCGGATGGAATGTTGAAGGTCAAACGTTTCGGATGGGATGTCAGCTTTTGAGATAGCTTTGGATGGAATGTTTTTGTCGGAAAAGGTGTTGGGGCAAGTGCTTGAAAAGCTCGATGGAGGCGTCATTGACCAAGGTGTTCGTCATTGACAAGCGGTTTTCCCATTTTGCGATTTCCTTCCGTAGAGAAAAACAATGTTTTCGTAGCTCGTAGATGTTTTTTGGTACTTGTTTTTTTTTTGTTATTTTTTTTTGTGCGACCGAAGCCATGTCTCATCGAGTATCATTCCTTCATTAATGTTTTCTTCATATCTTTGATTGAATGAATAAAACCTTCTGGAAGAGACCTAGCAAAACCCCTTTTGCGAAGAACCATTTCTTTTTATTGGATTTCCCTTGCAAATTATCCAGCGCTTCCGTGGCATGCGGCCTGAGTTCGTAGAAGTGCGAGCTTCCACAAGCTAGATAACACGTCATGAGAGAAATAGATAAATCCGTTAGGTGAAAGTCGTGGCTAGAGATTCTTGAGGGAAAGGTGCATTTGCTTGATGATCTTTTTCTTGCATTATTCTTTTCTTGATATTTTATGAATAAGACATTTTGTGGGTTTGATTTCTCTAGTTTCAATCGATGGGTAATGACTCTGTGAGGGTTTGGGTTTACTTGATATTTTTCCTTTAAGATGGTCCAGGAAAACTTTTTAAGGGAAAATGTTCTTTAATTGAAATTGAAAAATCTACTCATGAATGCAAGCAATGCAATCACTTTAGAGAAGTTACAAACATCGCATGAAAGGGGAAATTGTTGAAGAAAATATTGAAAGGAGAACGCTGGAGGGGAAAGTAGCACAGCGTTTTAGGTATTGAAGGGCTTGAGCCATCGCGAAAGAATCGTCACACCTTCCAACTTGTCGGCATTGATGAGTTTGCAGTAACCACCCAAGATAACATCTGCCACCATATACGGCTTGTCTTCATTTTCTTTAGGCGAATCAGGTTGAGCGGTATCCTCACTGTTACATCTCCAACTTGAAACGAGGTCGTCTTGACTACCATATCTCCAATTTGAAACGGGTTTGGGCGTTGTGCAACCACTTGATTTTTGAGCTCGTCATTTTTTTGCGGCGGCTTCAAATTTTGACAAAGCACTTAAAAGGCAAGCGTTCCATTCACATCTCTTAATGACGCCTGTGGTTGGTGATTGGCCCGAGTCCCCATGCTTACCTCGAGAGGAGAAGTGACCAGGTGCGAAAGGGTTGTTTAACCGGACTTACTTGCGTTTGGAATATGCGGATGAACGCCAATGGGCTTTCTCCAGATAATTGAGTTACATCGGTAAGTTGTTAATACGACAACATGTAATCTTCAAAGTTGACGGTTTGTTGAAATTCTTTCGGAGTATCGACACGAGCGGAGAGGGGATACTCTAATTTCGCTTTGTTGTCGTGTACCCATGGGTGCCCCGAGAATCATGTCGTAATTTGAGAGTTCTTTGACAATGTGGAATTTGCTATGTGTTAGGGCGTCTCCTACCTTAATTTCAAGGTTGATGTAGCCATATGCGTATATTGCTTCTCCTTCAAAATTTTCGACCATGATTGGGGAACGTGTAGCCTCCTGCTTCAAAATTCCTGCAGCTCTCAGAGTTTTGATGGTAACGATATTGAAGTCAGAGGTCGCGTCAATCAATGTGTTGTCGATCTCGGCGTCCTTCATATGAACCGTGGTCAGCAGTCCCCAATTGTATTTTCTAGCACCGTCTCCCGAGAGAGTTTGGGGTTCTGGCATAGTTTCTTCAGTAGGAAAAAGTCGCTTGCCCGACAAAACTCGATTGAGGGCTGTAAATATATCTTGAAGTTGAGCCTTGGAGAAATAGAGAATCTCGCATACATGGTCCATGATGGATTTCTGATTTTGTGAACAGACTCCCCTAAAGAGCATGCAAATCCGGAAGAGGATCTCTGTGAACTCCCTCATTGCCCAGTGAAGTTCCCCGCATCCACATTTTCTTTGAAAATACACTTTAACTTATTGCAGTCACTTTGGTTGGGTGATGGACAAATCGTGGTAAGCGGCAATACTTAGGATTTGCCATTTCCTCTTCGGTTGGTGGGCGTCACAGTAGGGGGCAATCGATGGCGTCATCTTGGATCCATGCCTCCAAGAGTTCAATTACTACCTCGATTTGGAACGGAAATCTAAGGCCCTTTCTCCGACTCCTTGATATTGCGCAGAGCCTTATCTGCGTTCTTCCGCGGTGGAGCGCTTTGATGTCTTGGCGTTGCACGCTTGGATTGTTGCTCGTCGCTAGAGCCTTCCTTTCCTCTTTCACTTACCACGCTCACAAAGGGGCCGTGTTATATTGCTTGTTGATGAGGCGTCATGTTTCTCGAGTTTCGCGTGCGTCTTCAACCTTAGCTGCTTTGGTTGTCTCCAACAATGCTAGTCTTTGTTGTGGCCAATGTTTAGCGACTGTTTGAGGGTGAAAACAGTTCCTCGCTGATTTCGGTAATTTCGCGTGAGTGGGTGAGAAATCGAGTCTAAACCCTAAACAATGTACTACAAAGGGAGTACTTTAGATTCGAGAGATCAACTGTACAAATCCGGCTAAACCAAGAAATGGCTTTTCCGACTTAGCTTGATCAGAAAGTGAAGGAGAAGGTTGGTTTTAGGGAGGGAAGCGAAGAAATTGTTGGGACGAATAGTTGATTAGGAAGAGTAGTTGTTTGACTTGTATCAGAAAGTGAACAACAAATGGGAAAGCTAGCAAGTGATTTTGAGTGTTGTATGCTCGTGACCAAAACTTGTTGTTTGGTGGAAATAGGTAATACCTATTTATACAAGTCGTAACATAACGTACTCGTCTCGTAGAAAATGGAAACGGCCGAGTAAAGTGGAAGGAGGTGATAAATGGGTAACGCACTGAATTGATGTTCCATAATGAAAGGAGCGTTTCACCATTATTCCTTGTATTTACTAACCGACTCATTCTTATGAAACTTTCATGTAACGGCGTAGTGTACGCCGCACGCTGTAAACCGCCAAACCAATACCGTTTACAAGCATCCCCCAGTTTGTGACATATGTTAGATGTCTCGAATGTTTTCATGGGAAAACATGTAGCAAGGTGTTACGTGTGGAATGGTGGCATGCCGGTGGCCATGGTAGAGTCGACATGGATTTGCCAAAGAATAAGGCGTGGACAAATTTGAGGTTGGGGATGCAAACCGTGATGTTTAGGGCCCCGTGGTAGTAAGTTAGGTGGCGAACTTGAACGGTTGAGATCCGCGTCTTAGAGGGAAGGATAGTCGTTGATTATTGCAACCCTCCGTTTTAGCGACCAACGTTGAGCATGGCTTTTCCAGTAGTGGCGCGGCCAAATTAGGATTTAGGTGCAAACCAGGTGTGTTTTGACTTTTCACGCAAGTTGCCATGCGTCGCCGGTGGCTGAACTTTGTGGTCGAGATCTCGCATCTCAAAGAGAAGGGTAGCCAGATTGATTATTGCAACCCTTCGTTTAGCAGCCATCGTTGAGTCATGTCCTTGTAAAGAGTATGCAGCGACCAAATTAGGGTTTAGGTGCAAACCGTGTGTTTTGGCTTTGGGCGCAATTGCCACGCGCGTCGGGTGTGAACTTGTGTGGTTTTAGATCTGCATCTCAAAGAGATTGGTAGCCATTGATTATTGTAACCCTCCGTTTAGCAACCAACGTTGAGCATGGCTTTGCCATAGACTAGGGCGGTAAAATTATGGTTTAGGTGCAAACCCGTGCGTTTGGTTTGGCCGCAAGTTGCCATCGTCGGTGGCGAACTTATGTGGTCGGGATCGTATATCGAAGAGAAAGGGTAGCTGGTTGATTATTGCAACCCTTCGTTTGTAGCGAGAGACGTGGGCGGGCATGGTTTGCCATTGGCACGATGATTGGGCGGGTATGGTGTGGCATGCCTGGCGCGAGCGTGGGCGGCATGGTTTGCCGTTAAGGATGGTGCGGCCGGCATGGTTGGCATGCCTTAGCGCAGACGTGGTCGGCATGGTTTTCGTTGGCCGCGATGAATGCGGCTAGCATGGTTAGCATGCCTTGGCGCGAGCGTGGGCGGGCATGGTTTTCCATTGGCACGGTGGTGTCTTGGCATGGTTAGCATGCCTTGGAGCGAGACGCGGTGGGGCATGGTTTGTCATTAGTACGGTGATGCGGTGGCATGGTTGGCATGCCTTGCGCAGTAGACGTGGATGGCATGGTTTGCCGTTAACGCGGTGGTGCGGCTGGCATGGTTGGCATGCCTTGCGTAGGAGCGTGGCCGGCATGGTTTCTTTGGCCGATTGGTGCGGGAGTGGCATGGTTGGCATGCCATCGCACGCGGTGCTACCGGCATGGTTGGCATGCCATAAAAGACGTGGTTTAGCATGGTTTGCCATTGGCATGGTGGCGCTTTGTCATGGTTGGCATGCCTTGGCAAAGACGCAGGCGGCATGGTTTTCCATTGGCATGGTGGTGCTGTTGGCATGGTTGGCATGCTCAAGCGCACGACGGGTCGGCATGGTTTTCCATTGGCTTACGGTGATAGAATTAGGGTTAGGTGTATACATAGGTGATATCGATTAATACTAAGGGTTAGGTGGAAAGTGACACATGTATATAAGAAATAAAAAAGGTACCCTGGTAATTCTTACATAAATACGACGATTGATTTAATAAACGCGCTATTGGTTATAGTGACGTCATGTCGGATATACGGTTTTACGATTTTATCCCTAAGCTAAAAACCACCATCAACATTAAGTCCCCGCTTAGCGGAGGAACAGAGCGTTGTTACGAGGTAAGCATAAGATGGTGACATACAAGGACAAAATCGAAACAGCGGGTCATGAAAGATGACTAGGAAGATTCATCTAACCTTTTTCGAGGGTGTTCTGAGAATTCGCGATCCTTGTGTTGGCGGCCTTGCATGAATTCTACTTGCGTCGTTCATCGGCTAGGCCGTGAAAATAGTAGATGCGATTGTTGGTTGAAATACGAGGATGTCGGCCTGATTTGGTAATGTGTCGGCTTGAAATGGGAGTCGCAGTATTGCGGCGCCTCGAAATAAAACCGCTAGCGATCGGTTCGGTGAGGCGTTGAAGAGGTTTGGCGCAACTCTGGCTTGGCGCGGTTTGGACACGGCTTGGCTTGGGCGCGACTCGGCTCGGCGCCGGTGCGTCTTGGGGCGCGATTTGCAGCTCTCCCGATGCGCCGGCTCGGCTGGTGCGGCTTTGGGCGCAACTTGGCTCAGTCTGGCGCCTGGCTCATCTTGGTGCGGCTTAGGCGCGACTTGGCTCGGTGCGGCGCCGGCTCAACCGGGTGCGGCTTTGGGCGCGGGTGGCTCGGTGCGCGCGGCATGTCTTCGCTGGCCCAACCGCTTTCGACGCAAACAGAAGTTCTTTCCCTATTCAAACTCCAAAGTGTCGCGCCTATAAATGGGATCGGTCTCTCCCTTTTGTCTCACACCGATAGGGGTGTAGAATACATCCTATTTATTATCTATTATTTATGCTTTCTCTGCTATTTTTCTTGTAAATTATATTTTACGTGTGTTTTTGAGTTATTAGGTACTGAGTCGCACGGAGGAAAAGAAGCGGAAATCATTCAAATTGAGTCAAAATGGTAAAATAGTCACTTCAGGGGCGAACACTATCGAGAGCCGAGCCACGCTTAAGGAAACTCTCTTTTAGAGGAGCGTTAAACACAGATCGGTTAAGGTTAAGGGACCGCCATTGGGTGGTCGGATCCAGCACAAGTGGGTGCAAATAGACGTTCCACTTTTAAAGCCCCGATTAGGTCGAATCAAGAAGAGATATTCTTCTTTTCTCTTTCTTTTGTTCTCATTTGTTACCACTGGAGATATTCATGGGAGATTGCTCACGGTTTTGGGAAGAAGAAATAAGAAGGCGAGTGGGTAATGGTTTGGTAGTAGTAATTGATTTGAAATTATGGTGGTGATTGAGATCCGAGAGAAGAAATCGACGATGAATTCAAGCTAGGGTTCGATTAGATGAAGATGATGTTTCGATATGAAATTGAGAAATTATTAATGGTGTTGTTGATGCTCGTGAAATGGGATTGGACCCAGGCAGAAGAAAGAGGGTAGCTGTGTTGCTCGAGAATGATTGTGAATCGAGAAGAGCGATGATGAATTCCGATGGGTTTCTGCTACTGACGTATATGAATCAGATCGAGAACTCAATGGAAGATTGGATTGAGTTTGTGGTAGGTGAAGAAATGGAGTCTGGGTTTGATTTAATGGTGATTAAATGGGGTTTGTTGTTGATTTTGGAAATGGGTTTGTTGTGGTGAAGGAATTGAACCAAGAATGATGTTGTTATCGATATCTGTTTGTGGATGGAGTTAAAATCAAGTTCTACAAAGAGATGGGGTTTGTTGGTTGTGAAATTGTGAGATTGATGATGGTGGCTATGCATCGCAATAGAGAAGACGAAGTTCCGCTATTGATCCGTGGGTGCGAAACTGAGACGGATGAACATGAAAGCCGGTGATGAATGAGTTCTTGAGAAGAAGAAAAAATTAAACCGTGAATGTTAGATGTATGTGATAGGTTCTTAACAGGTGAAGAAAGGCCTCCGAATTTGGTCGAAACTTGACCAGAAACAGGGGAGATCACTGAAATCATTTCTCTACCGAGTCAACTCAATATTGACCAATGAGCGATTCAACCCAAGCCGATGAAGACCATTCACCAAGTCAAGTCATCTCGATTCATTGTCGACTCGGTGTCCGACTACTCCTCCCCTTGACCCATTGACTTACGAAGATTTGTTAGTTTGATTAATTCTAATTTATTGATGTGAATATTCGTTTAGAGAAGAATATAAACGACGGGCGGTGACTTTTTCGGTCTAATTCCGTGATCCCAAGAACTTTTCAGTGACCAAAATTACAGATTTTTGTGTGGATTATTCTCATGGGTGTGAAGACTTAGATTTGGGAATTGGATGAAAATTTGGAGGCTTTGGAGAATTGAACTTGAAATTGGAATTAGGCTCAAATTTGGAAAGTGGTGTTATTATGGAATGAGGATTCTATTCCTTGGAAGATTTGGAGAGCATTGAAGCCTATAAATAGAGAAGTTCTCTACACACTTTTACACACCTTTTGACACACACAACACTTGTGTTTTTGCTTGCTTTTCAAAATTCTTCTTTTAATTATTTGTGTGAACTTGAAAAATTCTCCTTTTAATTATTTGTGTGAATTTCAAAAACATGAGTAGCTAATTTTCTTATTGATTGAGGATGAATTCCTAGTTCTTAAGATATGATTTGAGTTTTGTTTTCAATTCTATCTTGAAGTTTTTCACATGATTATCGTTTGTTTTTACTAATAGGAATGTTTATACATTCATGGTTGATTGATAGATTGTTTTGGTGGCCAACTAAATTGATTTGTTAATTGATCTAAAGCTAGTGAAAGTTAGGGGATAAGTAATCGTTTCTTGACTCTTTACATAAGTAGCAAACACGAGACCTTGTGGAGGGATTCCGTGGACCCCTTGTGTGTGAAAAAAACGTTAGCAAGTAGACCTTGATCTAAGAGTCTAACTACTAATATCAACCTAATAAGTTCATAAATCTTAATGCGTTTATTTAAATTACATCTTGAGTGATCTACTACTAGGTGGTTTGGTAAATAGAATCCGGTAGTCGAGAACTTCCGTGATCATTGATACAAGGGATTTAGGGGTTTAACTTGATGTAGTTGCTTTACCTACGGTTGGTGATAATTTGTGACTAATAAAAAGTGGAAAAGAACATAACTTGAATCATTGTTTGCAAAACGAAGAAGGATTCCTTGATCTTGTCTCTCTTATTGATTTCAACTTATCTTTGAATTGCTTTGTTTATTTTCTTTTGCTTTATAAAACAAACCCCCCTTTTTGTGACAATTAAACAACTAAAAACTCTTGCTCCTCGTGGGAACGAACTTGACTACACTATATTACTTGTTAATTAGGTGGAAAAATATTGATTAATTTGTTGTGGTTACGACACGCATCAAATTTTAGCGCATACGCCGGGAGCAACGGACGATTTTAGTTGTTTTTATTTTTATTTTTGCTTTCTTTTTTGCTTTGTTAGATTCTATACCGTATCTAACTTAGTTTTTGAGAATCTTGTTGAGGTAGTATACCTTTGGTGAATGTTTAAAGAGGGCGACCGAGTCCAATACGTCTTCGATCCGGCACTCAACTAAAGGATTTCATTCGAAAGAAGTTAACACTCCGCTTCCTCCTTCTTTATCAAGTGAGTTCGCAGATTCGGACATAGAAAAGAAGCAATGGGCTGATCGTACACTCAAGGACCTAGCTTCTCACAAGCTCGATACACAACAATGGTGTATCCAAACTAACTCAACCTTCGAGATCAAGCCGGGGTTGATTAGAGAGTTACCAAAGTTCCATGGCATGGTGAATGAAGACCCAAACAAACATCTTATGTACTTCTATACCATAGTTATGGCCATGCTTCCATAGGAGACTAATGCGGATGGAGCAATGTTGAAAGCTTTTCCGTTCTCTTTGGCGGGCAATGCTAAGGAATGGTTGTATTATTTGCCTTAGGGAGTATCACAACATGGAATGGGATGAAGAAACTTTTCTCGAGAGATATTTTCCTGCATCAAAATCTACTCAAATTCGCGAGGAGATTTGTGGGATGAAGCAAAATGGGAGAGTCACTTTATGAATGTTGGGAGCAATACAAGAGATTAGTGGCAAGTCTGTCCACACCATCAATTCAAAGTGATGTTATGATAATCCAATACTTCTACGAAGCTCTCCAACCAAGTGATAGATCTCTTCTTGACGCCACAAGTGATGGTGCACTAATGAACAAGACGTTGACCCAAGCTAGAGAGTTGATTGAAAGTATGGCTGCAAACTCGCAACAATTCTACACAAGAGAAGAACCAATGGTTAGACGAGTGCATGAAGTTGATTCATCATCACCCCTTGATCAAAGGATGGGTAACATGGAGATAATGATTCAAAGGATGGCCGCGGTAATTATTCTGGATGATGAGACCGAACAAGTAAATGCTTTAAATCCAAATCAAAGGCCAAGGTACGATCCATACTCCAGTACCTATAATCCCGGTTGGAAGGATCATCCTAACTTTAGTTATGCCAACAAACAAGCGGCGGCTCCTAATCCATATGCGCAACAAGGTGGTTTCCAACAATCACGCCCAACGTCAACAACAATTCCAACCACAACAATTCAAAGAGCGTGATTCTTCGAATGATGACAAGCTCAATGCATTAATGCAAGGCATGCAAAGTCTTACTATGTTACAACAAAGCCAACAAAAGAATGAATCGCCACCAAGGATTTATAAATTCAAATGGGACAATTGGCAAACCGATGTGCACTTATTGAAATCTCAAGCATCCGCAAAGCTTCCTTCACAACCATTTGCGAACCCAAGAGAGAATGTTAATGCGGTTACTTTAAGAAGTGGAAGAAAAGTGGAGAGTCCAAGTCATCATTAAGAAGCTAGTGAAGAGGTAGTCAAAGACAAGGAGGATGTCGCACCAAAGGAGAACTCAACACCAACCGACCAATCCAAGGAACTGGTTCCTACTTTCACTACTCCGCCTCCTTTTCCTAGTCGTTTTGCTAAATCCAAGAAATAAGCTCAAGACAAGGCACTCATGGATATCTTCAAGAAGATTGAAATCAACATCCCATTCATCGAGGCCATCAAGACAATGCCAAGGTATGCGAAGTTCATGAAGGAATTATACACAAAAAAGGATAGGTTGCTTGATAATGAAATTACTAAAGTTGGCGAGAGTGCGTCGGCTATGCTATCGAAGAAGATGCATACAAAGTGCACGGATCCCGGTGGTTTCACGGTGCCAATTGCTATTGGTACTAAAAGGTTTGAACATGCTTTACTTGACTTGGGAGCTTCCATTAGTGTCATGTCGGCCGAAATATATGACTCCTTGAATCTTGGACCTTTGAAAGACACAAGAGTTATTATCCAATTAGAAAACAAGTCTAACATATATCCTAAGGGATTTCTAGAAGACGTGCTAGTGCAAGTGAATGAGCTACTTTTTCCGGTTGATTTCTTCGTGGTGGATATGGACAACAATGTGAACCGATCATCTACTTCTTTACTTCTTGGGAGGCCATTTATGAAGACCGCAAAGACGAAGATTGATGTTGATAAGGGTACACTCATTATGGAATTCAACAAGGAGATAATACACTTTAACATATTTGAAGCCATGCGCTACCCAAGTGATGTGCATTCCGTTTACTCCATTGATGTGGTTGATTCATTAGCGCAACAAATGGTGAAATTGAGTAAAGAGGATGAACTTGATGTGGTGTTGCAAAAGAGCATTGAATTGGACATCCACGGCTTGTCTAACTTGGATGTTGAAATCTCCAAGGAATCGGTGGAGATATGTGGTGCCTTGGCGACATAGCAAGAAGCTAAAAAGGGTAATGTTTCATATATTTCTTTACCCATGCATGATGAATTACTTGTACCATATATTGTGAAGGCGCCTAAGCTAGAATTGAAGCCACTTTCGGACCATTTGAAGTATGCTTTCTTGGGAGATGGAGATGAGCTTCCGGTGATTATTACAACGAACCTCACACTGGTACAAGAAGACCGTTTGCTTAGAGTCTTGAGAGAGCATAAAACGGCTATTGGGTGGACAATTGAGGACATCAAAGGCATTAGTCCATCCATGTGCATGCATAGGATTCTAATGGAAGAGAACGTGAAGCGGTGACGTGATGCTCAACGTAGGCTTAATCCTCCCATAATGGAGGTTGTGAAGAAACAGACTCAAATTGCTAAGTGTGGGGTAATCTACCCAATTTCCGATAGAAAGTGGGTTAGTCCGGTGACAAGTGGTGCCAAAGAAGTCCGGTGTCACGGTTGTTAGAAATCAAGATGATGAACTTGTTCCTACAAGAGTTCAAACCGGTTGGAGAGTATGCATTGACTATAGAAAGCTTAATTCCGCAACCCAAAAGGATCACTTTCCTTTACCTTTCATTGATCAAATGTTGGAGCGGTTAGATGGGCATTCTCATTATTGTTTCTTGGATGGTTATTTGGGATACAACCAAATTGTTATTGCACCGGAGGACCAAGAGAAGACCACTTTCACTTGTCCGTTTGGAGCGTTTGCATATAGACGGATGCCATTTGGCCTTTGCAATGCACCGACTACTTTTCAAAGATGCATGGTAAGTATATTCTCGGATTATGTGGAGCGCATCATCGAGGTATTTATGGATGACTTTAGTGTTTATGGCAATTCTTTTGATAGTTGTTTAGACAACCTTGAACTAGTTCTTAAACGATGCATAGACACAAACCTTGTCCTCAATTGGGAGAAATGTCACTTTATGGTAAACCACGGCATAGTACTTGGTCACATTGTGTCCTCTCTCAAGGGCTCGAAGTGGACAAGTCAAAGATAGATTTAATAAGAAACTTACAATATCCCACGGTGAGGGAGATTCGTTCATTTCTTGGCCATGCAGGTTTCTATAGGCGGTTTATCAAGGATTTCTCCAAAATCTCCATGCCAATGTGCAAGTTATTACAAAGGAGGTGCCTTTTGACTTCAACAAGGAATGCAAGGATGCCTTTGACAAATTGAAGGCAATGTTGACAAGTGCGCCGATTATCAAGTCACCGGATTGGAGTCTTCCATTTGAATTAATGTGTGATGCTAGTGATTATGCGGTCGGAGCCGTTTTGGGTCAAAGAGTGGACAAGTTGTCCCACGTTATCTATTATGCATCTAGAACCCTTAATGATGTACAAATAAACTATTCTACCATGGAGAAGGAGTTATTGGCTATAGTTTTTGCATTGGAAAAATTTCGATCATACATGGTGGGTACAAAGGTTATTGTGTATTCCGATCATGCCACACTAAGACACTTAATAAAGAAGAAAGAAGCTAAGCCAAGACTAATCCAGGTGGATCCTATTGCTACAAGAGTTCGACATAGAAATTCGAGACAAGAGAGGTGTGGAGAATACCGTTGCGGATCATCTTTGTAGACTTGTTATGTCTCAAGAAGAACTTCCATTACAAGACCGCTTTCCGGACGAATAACTTTTCTCCTTGGAAGAATCAACACCTTGGTACGCGGATATAGTGAATTACTGGGTGACAAGAAAGGTACCTAGTACAATGTCTAACTTCCAAAAGATGAAACTTAAGAAGATAGCTAAGCAATATGTGTGGGATGAACCATACTTATTGTAGGATCAGAATATCGCGACGTCTATCCTTCGCGAGATCAATAAACGACAACATTGCGAAGGTGTCGCAAAAGAGTAATATAAATGACGCAATGAATGACGATAGCCAAAGCACGAGAAAGATGTGAAGATTTAGCGAGGTTTATGAGTGTCGCGAGATTATATACTTGTACACTTGCGATATTTCGCAAGTCATTCCCGAAAATAAAGGACATCTTAGCTGTCATCCACTTGTGTATATCCTATATAAAGAGTTGAGCAAGTATGTTGAGAGGGGTTCTTTTTGAATGGTGAAGCAAGTCATTAGGAGAGAGAAAAATTGTAGTGATTGTAATTTCTTTTGGCTGTTCTATTTTCTCTTGTAAACATTTCAAGAAAATAATCAATAAAATTCATAGTTATTCATCTTCAAATGGATTAGTTGTGTGAATTCTAATGAGGGGTGTAGTGTCGGATTTCCTGCAACTACATAATGGCGCTAGAAACATGGATTGATGGAAGATTGAAGATAAAAGATTGCAGTTAAAACCATTCGAATCGAGAAAATGAAGAAGCAAAATGTTAAATCAGATGAAGTAGAGAAGTTAAAAAACAAAGAATGTGATGAAAATACGGAGTACAGTTTGATTACAAAAGCAATGATTAATGAATTTCATGAAAACATCAGAGGAAGAATATATAAACGAGATTTTGAAGGAAAGAAGATTACAAACAGGGAGAATACATCATCTTTGAAGGATTGGGAAAAGCAGAAGATAACGTTCACAAGCAAGCAGAGATACCAAGAGAGAGTTTGAATCACACATCTCCACTAGTGATCATGATAAATGCATGCAAAGAAGGAGGAGAACCTAAAAGCGAGCGGAAGAATGGGCGATAAATAGAACTTTGGTGGATACGGGAGCTTAGTGAGCATCATGTTTTACCATGCCTACAAAAATTAGGATACAAAGATGAAGAAATGATTTCCCCAACGTATCATATCCATGGTTTTGGTAAAACTATAACGAAACCTAAAGGAGAGATAACATTATTAATTTTGCTAGGAGAAATTGAAACACGGGTGACATTGTGTGTAGTGGATATGGAATCGCCATACAACGTGTTGTTAGGGAGACCATGGGTACACGCAATTAAAGTCAGAAAGGCCAACATTTCATCAATGTATCAAATTTCCTACGCCAACTGGAATTGGCGAGATGGGGGAGATATTGATAAAGGAAGAATGTATTATCAAGTCGAAGTAAAACATTATGAAGAACAAGTGAAGAAGCGAAAAGATCGCAAAAAGATAGCAAAAGCACTAAAAAAGAAGAAGAGTTTAGAATTTACATGATAAGAGCAAAAGAAGGAAAAGGAATACTCAGCGAAATCTCGGAAGAAGAGAATGAGCTTGCGAAGGAAATGAAAGGACCAACGCCTATGGGAGAACCGAAGGCTAGTTATATCGCATTGGAATAAACAAAAGAAGTGAATGTTGAACCGAAGAAGAGCCCAAAATGTTAAAAATTGGGACTAAGATGGAAGCGATTGAAGAAAGAAGAACTGTTGATTTGATGCGAGATTACAAGGATATCTTCGCATGAGATATGGATGAAATGTCCTGGTATAGATCCGTCTGTGGCGTGCCATAAATTGGAAATTGACAGAAATGTAAGACCATTCAAACAAAGAATTAGAAAAATCGCAACAACATATCATTCCCAAATAGAAGAAGAATTGCAGAAGATGCTGGATGCAGGGATCATTAGACAAGCAAAATATCCCGAATGGATAGCAAATATGGTTGTAGTCCCAAAGAAGAAAAAAGGGATAAGAATTTGCATAGATTTTACTGATCTAAACAAAGCTTGTCCTAAAGATAGTTTTCCGTTACCAGATATTCCGCAATTGGTTGAATCAGCGGCAGGAAATGAAAGGATATCATCTCTTGATGGATACAAAGGCTACAATCAAATTCCCCTCGCTGAAGAAGATCAAGAACATACCGCTTTCTTCGCTCCAAGACGATTATACTGTTATACAAAAATGCCGATTTGGTTTTGCGAAATCTTGAGCAACATACCAAAGGATGGTAGATAAGGTATTCGCGAAATGGATACACAAAACACTAGAGGTATATGTGGATGATATGTTAATAAAAAGTAAAAAAGCAAAAGACCACATACAGGATTTGAAAGAAATTTTTGAACAAATGAGACATTTCAACATCAAAGTAAATCCAGAAAAATGCACCTTGGAGTTGCATCGGGAAAATTTTTAGGTTACGTTGTGTCAAAAGAAGGAATACAAAGTCGACCCAGAGAAAGTACAAGCAATTCGCGATATGCCAACACCAAAAAGAAAAGATGTTCGAAGTTAAATGGATTATTAGCTTCGCTAGGAAGATTCATCTCGCGATCATCCGATAAATGCAAGCATTTTTCAACATCCTCAAAAAGGGATCGAAGTTTAGATGGATGAGATGAATGTGAGAAGGCTTTACAAGGAATAAAGGAACATTTAATGGATATATCAATTTTGCAAAAAGCAGAACCAGGAGAAGAATTATTAATCTATCTTGCGACAACCTCGCATGCATTAAGTGCAGTATTACTACGAATGGACGCAGGGGTAGAGAAACCAATCTATTACATCAAAGAAACCTTCAATGCCGTAGAAAGGAATTACTCAAAAATTGAAAAACTGATCTTGGCATTAGTTTATGCAACATTTAAACTTCGTGATATACTTTCGTGCACATACTGATTAAGGTAGTGACAAAAATACCAATCGAATCGGTGATGAAAAATTCAAAAGATCGGGAAGGGTTGAGAGATGGAATGCTCAAATAAGTCATTGCAAGCTCAAATATGAAATATTGTCTTCGCCAAAATCACAAGTTGTCGCAGATTTTTTAGCAGAGTTTCCTTTGGAAGAGGATGAAGCAGTGGAAGAAATAATGGATGTAGAAGAAGAACACGGAGATCCAAAAGACTTGTTAATCGAGCCAAATAGATGGGAAATATTAGTAGATGGATCATCAAATGGAGAAGGTAACGGAGTTGAATTGTTATGATTTCGCGAGAAGGCAATAAAATAGCTTTTTTCTTTCAGATTGGAGTTTGCATCAACCAATAATGAAACAGAATATGAAGTTATAATACATGCTCTGCGATTTGCAATAGAAATGAAATTGGAAAATGTGAGAATTACTAATGATTCACAATTGGCTATTCGCCAAATAAAAGAGGAATATACTACAAATGAACCATCTTTGCAAAAGTACAAGAAACTTGTTGAAGATTTGTCGATGTAGATACCGAGAAGAAAATGGAGACATATATCATGGAGAAATAATAGACTCGCAGCGCGTTTGCCTTTATATCAAGTATGATGACAAGATTTGATCATGAGAAACATAAAAATACAAACACTTCTAACACCGTCAATTAATAAAGAGGAAGAGCAGAAACAGATGTAATGCTAATAGAAGATGGAACACAAACGCTTGCTGCAGAAAGAAGATTGGAGAGCGAGAACTTCATGCATATATGATGAAAGGGGAAACACCAAGAAGCAGATTAGAGGCACACAAATTAAAAAGCCGTGCAACAAATTATGAATTAAGAGATGGAGTATTATACCGACGATCCTTTAACGGACCCTCATTCAGATGTTTAACAAGGAAGGAATGAGAAACCGTATTGAAGATGTTGCACAGTGGGGATGCTGGCAATCATAGTGGCGGAAGATCTTTAGCACATAAGGCAAAAATGCAAGGCTATTACTGGCCGTATATGCATGAGGACGCGAAACAAATATCAAGGCGTTGCGAAGATTGCCAAAGGCATGGGAAGAAAATACATGCACCAGGAGCGCCATTAAACTCTTCAACAAGTGTGTGGCCTTTTGGAAAGTGGGGTTTAGACATTGTGGGACCATTTTTACTAGGAACAGGACAGAGAAGATATCTAATTGTCGCTACAGATTATTTCACAAAATGGGCAGAGGTGAAAGTGGTACAACACATTCGCGATAAAGATGTCTTTACTTTCATATTCGAGAATATTAAATGCAGATTTGGGATTCCTTATTGATTGGTATCCGACAATGGGAAACAATTTAAAGGACAAAATATAGAAGCAATAATGTCATTTCGTATAAGATGTGGAAAATCAATTCCTCTATACCCGCAAAGCTAATGGCTAGGGAAGCAACAAACAAAACAATCGCAGACATATTGAAGAAGAAGTTAGAAGGACACAATAGAGGA
The DNA here is from genome assembly GCA_023531295.1 of Papaver armeniacum. Classification (NCBI taxonomy): domain Eukaryota; kingdom Viridiplantae; phylum Streptophyta; class Magnoliopsida; order Ranunculales; family Papaveraceae; genus Papaver; species Papaver armeniacum. Next base: position 24,364 of record JAJJWW010003235.1, read on the forward strand.
TGGTGTGAACAAGTGCATAATGCAAAGTATGGGCTTATAATACAACCGGAGAGAAGCTATGTGAATGTCGCCTTTTGTTTAATATATGGGGTTGAAGTCAGACTCCCCAATGGTGAAGTTATGATTCCAAAAACAAAGAAAGAAGCTTGGGAGAAAAATCTTAGTGCATGTAACATTCTAATCAAATTAGATGAATTAGAAGAAAAAAGAGAGAGAGCATTACAACATATGGAGAATTATCAACGAAGATTAGCCAGAGAATTTAACAAACGTGTCAAGATACGTCAATTCCAACCAGGCGATCTGGTATTGCGAGAAACACCAATATATCAGCGAGAAAGTGGTGGCAAGTTGGCGAAAAAATGGGATGGACCTTATATCATCAAGGAGATTGTTGGAACAGGGGCATATAGATTAATGGATCCTGAAGGCAAAGATGTGGGACAAAGATTGAATAGACCGTGGAATAGATTATATCTCAAGAAATATTACCCATAGAAGATGGATGAAATGAAATGAATTCATATGAAATGTACCTGACATTGAATGATTGCGAAATTGCATAAAATGAAGAAAGATTGTGCGAATATCTCGAAAATAAAATAACAATAGATAACCAAAAATGAATGATTGCACGAATTGACGGAAATGATAGAGTGAGTGAATGGGACGAACCTTTATGGCGTACACCCTAGTTCGCGAATGATATTTCGTAAGAGGCAAATGTAAGACCTAAAGTACGTCATATAAGGGGGTATCTCTTAACATGTCTCAGGGAAAAGGTTATACCGCCCCTGGAACTTGAGTCATGAAAATTTGGGGTCAATAAAGCCCATCCGGGGGAGATACCTTGGATTTCCAACTATATATAGGTTATACCACCGGTTGGACGACCGAGGATCTCTCCCAAGGAGTCGAGTGTATGACCAAGGCGCTCGAGGTACATGGTTGAGCCAAGAGTGCAGGGGCATTTGAAGTGTCTCGGCCATTCTTGGCAAGTCTTGGCACATGCTACACTCTACCAAGAAAACTCCACTTAGGGTGCAGTCTCGTAACCATAAACCATATAGGTATAAGGGATAAGAGGCTGCGAAAACAACTGGTTGTTGTTAAGACCGGATGGGAGGAGCTAGTCTTGTATGGCCGATGTATGCCCCTTCAAGGGGCAACCAGGAGATGATAAGGGCGCACCCTCCATTAGGGAGCCGATAAGTGTCTTAAGACGCAATTATCTCTTTCATAGCTTCTTATCAACTTAGAAGCTAGGTTAGAGATAATTAGGGTTAGGGTTTCACCAACAACCCATGAATGGCGTTCTCTGTTTTAATGTGAGGGGAGAGGCGATTCGAGTATGGGTGAGAGTGTCTTTGATTTATTTTATATTTAATTTCGATTTTGAAGAATTAGGTTTGGGGATATTTTGGCATGTATAAATAGGAGATGTAATTGGATGTCAAGGATGACTGGACTAGCAGATCACCAATTAGGTTTAATTGTAGTTTAATTGTTCATATCATGTTTTAATTAAATTTGCTAGGGTTCAGATGAAACCCTAACTTGCTATTGTGTTTCTCATACTTTCAATGTTGATTCTTGAATGTTTAAATACTTCCTAAGATAGATTTTAATCTTAGCATGTCACTGCTTTGCTCTCACAGTGCATGCCATGTATGCACTGTAGTTAGAATACCCCGTGATGATTATGTTGCAACTCAAGCCTAATTAGATTGTTATCAATCCTCGATTAGTTGTACTCTAAATAGACAGGGTAATGCTTGGGAAAGATACCATAGTTGTGATTAAGCTATCAATCGAGAGAAACATCTTAGACATGGAGCGAGTTGACACCTCTCCCTTATCTGTCATAAAGACAAGAACAATATCATAAGTTGAAAACATAGTGTAGGTTAAAGGTGGATTTGAAGACCCTAGTATCCCCATTGTCACCGTTTATCATTCCTTAGTTCATTGTCACAATACCATCTCGGTAGATCGGCACAAAACCCCGTGTTACACATTATCACATGAAATTCAAGTATAGGAAGCCATTAGATCATCTTAAGCACCACAAGTCCTTGTGGGATCGACCGTATTTGCCACGTCTCCGATAGACGCCGTGCACTTGTGGTTATCACAAGTAGGCCATAAAATAACCCATTTCCAGCCTACCAAGTTTTGGCGCCGTTGCCGGACAGCGCGTGCCCTCGTTGTTCATTGGCCTGACTTCATTGAGTTTCATTTCACCCCTGTACATATCCACTTTGCATTATTGTTTTTGATCTCTTGTTAGTATAACTTAGCTTAAATTGCCGTGTTTTATTTTGCATTTCTCGCATCCTGTTCACCGCATTTTCGGTTAGCATCTCGTAATTGCATTTTCTTAGTAATTTTTGCTAGTTTTCATGACATCTTTGCATACTCTGCATCATTCTCTCTGTGCACTTCACATCCAATTGCTTTACTTGCATCTTCAAACTATGCACTTGCACTCACCACCCCACTTGGTGAGCTCAAGTCCCGCTAGTTTCGAGTTGTTGCCACACCACCAGTATTCCGAGCTCACTCTGTGATAGCTAAACTTTGCAGTCTTGTGCTTTAACTCGCATATTCCTGGGTACTAAACTTCGTGTTGAGCAACAGTGTACATCTTTGTCTTCTTTGTGCCTGTGAGCAAATGAGCCAACCTAAGGAAACCAAGGAAAGCCCGAACTTGAGGTAGCGGTAACAAACATAGCATATTTCCTGTGCTTTGTAAACCCCGAGCATGCCCCCGCTAGTCATGATGCTCATGTGAATACTTCCTTGATCTTTGACCTCACACATGCTAGTGAAAATATTATGACACCGCACCGAATTGTATTGTATGAACTTTGTCATCATAATGAGTTGTGTATCAAACTGATCTGTGCATTGATGACTTATGCTTGACCTCGTTAATCGAGTCACTTTTATTGCATGAAGTTGCTTACTCTGCCCGTATCATGTATGCTCTATAAACCCACTTTTATTGCAACCCTCCCATTCTCAGAAGTTGTGAGGCTTGAATAACAATTCAGTGCAAACCTCGTATTGCCTTGGCTGTAGCTCGTGCTCATCTTTCCATAACCCTTGTGTGTTCTACTCCAACCCCGAGCTCTGATTTTGACATCAACCTGAGACTTTTGGTATTCGAGTGAGTTGATGCAACAAACTCAACCGAGCCAAAGTGTTGACCAAGCCTGCTGATAATTGAACTAAAGCTTGCTGAGAGATGGTGTCTGAGTATATGTTAGCCGAACTTGTGATTAACCTTTCTTGAGGCTTTGTGTTAGTTCTCTTCTGCCAAGAGTGCTGTCAACCTCATTCTTTTTGCACCTGAGCATATCCTGTAACCATCAGACCTGGCTTCTTTGCATGATACCCTAGCTATCTTCCCAAGCATTGCTCACACCTGAATTTGTGCTCATCTACCACATGCCTTGTGCTCAGCTCCAGCCCCTGCAGCTGTAGAGACTGAGCTGCAACTGGGTAACCTGTTGAGCCAACTTGTTTACACCCTGAGCATGTTCTTTTGCATCTGTGAACCTATGATGTGTTGAATAGCTATGCAATATCTCGTGGTAATTGTGAAAAGTCGTATCGATGACTTGTGTATGATCTTGTGCATGCTCGAAAGTTGAGCTAATATATGAATTTGGCTATTTTCAGCCGTGACCACCACAACCGCCGCCCGAGCTCCGCACTCTGAAGTTTGCAGAGCCTACTTGTTTCCATACCCCGTGCACTAATTTCGGGAGTTGTGCTATAACCCTCCACCCCTCGGGAAGTGTGAGTTGAGCTGTAGTTGAGATACAATCTGCGGTTTCCGAGTCAAGGGGCAAGCCTTGTGTGACATCAACTCGGGCTGGTTGATATCGACTACCCCAGGCCCGAGTCCGACAACCCGAGTATAACCCACTCGAGCACATGCATTCTTACCCAATTCTTTGTTATCCCCGTGTGAGTTTGTGATTACTCGTGTTGTCTTGATTATGGCCTTTAGTGTCTCTAGCTCCGTGCATAAACTCTCACTTATTTGAGCCGTGTCTTTGTGAGTGCACCTTGATTTGTGGTACGCTTTCAACCTTGACCCGAGCTTGTTGATGCCACAAACACTAGGAACCCTACCCCCGCATAACCCGGTGAAACCAATTGATTACTGTTAACATTATCACATTGCATCTATGCATATCATGAGTAAATTTGAACTGTTGTCATCGGAGTAGCTGTAGTCAGTATATCCATCTCGTCATCCGCCTTGCATCATTGCACATGGTTGTGAACTTGAGTAGCATGCTTCCTTGTTGAGTCCGTCATCCTTCCGTTCAAGTTCTTTATCTCATAACTTATGCTTACATAACCACCGTGTTGTATACCCGGTGTCTTGTGAGAGTCTTTGAAATTGTGTATATGAGTAGTTCCCTGATCACATTTGCACGACTGAACATGCTCAAAACCATGCATATCTTTGTATAAACTCTGAATTTTGAAGTCAAGAGAATCAGTTGACACCTTGTGATATGTTGGGTCTGCTATAAAGCTGCTCACTATGAAGTGCATGTTGTGAAGTGAGTGCACTTAGACTTGTGTTGTGCAAGCTAGCCGGGTTGCACTTGAGCTGTAACCACCACCCAACCTCGTGCTAAACCCATTTGTGTCCGAGCTGCACATCACTGGCTTTGCATAGCTAGCTCCGCCTACACATAAACCGGGGCTTTGCAACATAACCGAGCCCACAGTTCACCGGGCTAGGCGATCCCAAACCAGGCTACACTTTCAACAAACGCCACAAAACCAAATTGAGCCCACACAATCCAAAGCTATTCACATACCGGGCTCTCCAATAAACCAAATAAAAGCCAAATACAAAACCAAACCACCAGACAAAACCAAAGCCCAAATAAACCAAATCCCACTTAAACCAAAATGCAGCCATTTAAACCAAACTTTAAGCCCACATAAACCAAAACCCATTGAAACCAAAGCCCATTTTCATGTTATATTTGTAAGAATGTTGATGTTTTCGCACACCGTCTTTTGGGTTGATCCTCAACTCTTTAGATTGTTAGTGTATGGTAAATTTTCATTGTATATAATCCGGTAGGACTTTTTAATTTTTTTCTTGATTCGGTTGAGTCTTCTTGCATATATTATGCTAATCCGATATGACCTCCATTGAGAATGTTGGATTCTAGCTTTGATTAATGAAGCTCTACCTTTGCTCCGCCGACATCCGGTAATCTCTTCCCTTTTCTCTACTCAAAGATAGTTCTCTTGGTATGTGACTGTTTAAATTTTCCTATATGTTGACACATTGAGGACAATGTTTGATTTAGGTTTGGGGGTGCATTTGCATATAGAGTTTTTAATCTTTTATTTTCACAAAAAAAAAAAAAAAAAAAAATCAAAACTTTTTGCAAATAAAAACCTCCAACTTTTAGAGATTTTAGAGTCACTAGCATGCTTCTAGCTATGTTTACATGAGAGTCCGACCGAAATAACGAAATTTGGAAGTACCGGAAAACGCAATCGGGTTTCTTAGTTGATTAGAGCGTTAAAGTTGGATTTAACCATACTGGGAGAGCGAATTAGGTCTTTGTTTAGATATTCGGTAGTAGAATTGTGATCACCCATAGTGGAGACTACCCATTTGACATCAAGTGAGGCACCAACCTTCAATTTTTACAACTTTCTAGAAAAGCTGTTAGAGTGTGTGTCACCGTACGTCAATTCCGGGTAGGAATGGTGAGCTACCCAACTTCGCACCACTTTCAACACTACTTTTGATCTCTTGAGTGCTAGTTTTTGTCAATCGTGAGGGTGACGTCTAAAGATGAAAACTCCTTCTAAATATCGATTCGCAGTTAGCATCATTCTCTCTCTCAATCAATGCAGACCCATAGAAACACATCATCGTCGGCAAGCGGAGCATCATCAGAATATTGAAAGAAAAATTGATATAGTCCAAGGTTTACGTGCAACAAAGAAAAATAAAAGAAAATAGGATGAGAATTAATAAAATTTATAAAATCAAGACAATACAAGTTGTGGAAAAATTGAGTGATAAAGTCCTTTGTCCATGGAGTTAGTTGTTTCATTATTTGTATTTTTATTTTCACTTATTGTAAATTAAAAAAAATCAAAAAAAAAAAAAAAAAAAAAAATCAAAATCAAAAAATCTTGTAGTTTATTTTCTTAGTGATACCACCATGGTAAAGATGAATTGAAAAAGAAAAATCCAAACAACAAGGAATTTGAGAAAGAAAAGTTAAAAAAAAATTGTCAAGTTTTGTGAAGTTTAGAAGTTCGTCATCAACAAGTGAAGACCTAAGAAGATCGAAGATTGAAGACGTTTCTATGGTTCTTATGAGAGAGTGATATTAATTGTCGATCGGGTGAGAAGGTAAGTGACTACTCCCACCCTTTCTAATGGTTGATTTCCTTCCTTAGAGATCATCGTAAAAAAGATTCTTTTTGTCCACACTTTTGTGGAGTCTCCATTTTATTTGGAAGGTTATCCTTCTTACCTACAACGTGTGCAGGATTTCTCTCTTATTCCTACCTACACACATGAGAGACTAAAAAAGCGATCTTTTTGAGTGCAATTATCATAAAACCCTAATGGTGAGGCAGAAGTCGAGGCTGATCACAATCGAATCCGAATTCTTTCATATGGTATGGTTACTTCTCGCTCAGCACTTAAGGATGAGAATGCGTTCTTTAGTAGTTCTAACTTCTTGTTACTAGTATGCAGAAACTCTATGTCCTCATAGCTCCTTGGATGCTTGAGACTCTTTTACACTCCCCGAAGTTGGAGAAGGTTTTGTGGGTACACCTCTGGTAAACCCTCACGAGACTACAACTCGTCACTAGGGACACCTAGGGGTTTAAAGGCTTAGTGCATACGCTAAATGCATTCGAGAGACTGCATGACGGGGGTATAGTTAGGATTTCTTAATTTTTGTTTCACTTGAGGACAAGTAAAATTCAGGTTTGGGGGTATTTGATGAGTGCCAAATAGTGCATATTTATACACCTTTTTATTGGCATTTTACTCATCTTTTGCGCTTAGAAATCGAGATATTATCCCGTTATCTGTGTTTTCTTTGTTTTCAAGAATAAATATTTGTATTAATTAATTTCGTGTTTTTAGGTAATAAATAAAGTTCGGAGAAACGAGGAGCCAAAAGAGAAGAATTGAGTCGAGCATCCATGGAGCGATAAAGCCAAAGTTCACATGGCTAAACGCTTGCAACCCAACAAGTAGAACTCATCTCAAGACATGGGCTTGAGCTAGACCCGACCACACGCGACCGGATCCGAGCCCGTCCACTCCAAGCCGTTTCGAGATTTCTATCTTCTACATCCAACGGTCGCGCTCCACTCGCATGTGAAGTTCGCTGTTCCCGTGCAACACCGAGATCCTCCAAGTCTCCTCACCTAGTTCCGATCTTCTCAGCCTAAATCCCATGCTCTGCAGACTTCCCCTTCAAACATCGATACGTCCGCTCCGCAAAGCAAAATGACCAACACCCTATACCCTATTCGACAAACCCATTTCCTCTCTTCTTCTTCTCTTTCTTCTTCCCTAGATCTGCAAAACCCATCCTTCTCTCGCCCCGACCATACTGTGAGTCGCACCACCATCATCACCACCACTCCTTCCGTCGCAATCACCACTAGCTCCTACTCCGCCACTCTCTCTCTCAATTATCTCTTTCATAGCTTCTTATCAACCTAGAAGCTAGGTTAGAGATAATTAGGGTTAGGGTTTCACCAACAACCCATGAATGGCGTTGTCGAGAGCCGAATTGTGTGGGAGAGGCGATTCAGTATGGGTGAGAGTGTCTTTGATTTATTTTCTATTTAATTTCGATTTTGAAGAATTAGGGTTTGGGGGATATTTTGGCATGTATAAATAGGAGATGTAATTGGATGTTAGAAGGATGACTGGACTAGCCAGATCACCAATTAGGTTTAATTGTAGTTTAATTGTTCATATCATGTTTTAATTTAAATTGCTAGGGTTCAGATGAAACCCTAACTTGCTATTGTATTTCTCATACTTTCAATGTTGATTCTTGAATGCTTAAATACTTCCTAAGATAGATTTTAATCTTAGCATGTCACCGCTTTGCTCTCATGATGCATGCCATGTATGCACAGTAGTTAGCATACCCATTTGTGATGATTATCCGCAACTCAAGCCTAATTAGATTGTTATCAATCCTCGATTAGTTGTACTCTAAATAGACGGGTAATGCTTGGGAAAGATACCATAGTTGTGATTAAGCTATCAATCGGAGAAACATCTTAGACATGGAGCGAGTTGACACCTCTCCCTTATCTTGTCATAAAGACAAGAACAATATCATGAGTTGAAAACATAGTGTAGGTTAAAGGTGGATTTGAAGACCCTAGTATCCCCATTGTCACTGTTTATCATTCCTTAGTTCATTGTCACAATACCATCTCAGCCGTATCGGCACAAAACCCCCTGTGTTACACATTATCACCTGAAATTCAGTATAGGAAGCAATTAGATCATCTTAAGCACCACAAGTCCTTGTGGGATCGACCCGTATTTGCCACGTCTCCGATAGACGCCGTGCACTTGCGGTTATCACAAGTAGGCCATAAAATAACCCATTTCCAGGCCTACCATTGTGTGAATTCTACTGAGGGGTGTAGTGTAGGATTTTCTGCAACTACACTAATGGAAATATGGCGTTGATCAAATAATACGAAGGTGCGTACCTAACTCCGAATTTCAATCCATTATCCCCTTTTGTCACACTTTTGCTTGTGGTGGCAATTTTGGTTCTAAACGTACCGCTCTCAAAGTTCTCGAGAGTGGATTTTATTGGCCCACCTTGTTTGAAGATTCATATGTTTTTTGTAAATCGTGTGATAGATGTCAACGAACGGGCAATCTAGGTGCTCGAAATCAAATGCCACTCACACCAATTCTCGCCTTTGAGATTTTTGATGTGTGGGGTATCGATTTTATGGTCCCTTTTGTCAATTCGAATGGAAACTTTTATATACTTCTTGCTGTGGATTATGTTTCGAAATGGGTGGAAGCTAGAGCCACCAAAACTAATGATTCTCAAGTTGTTTGTGATTTTGTAAGAGAAAACATATTCACTAGGCATGGTACACCAAGAGTGGTGATAAGCGATGGAGGCTCACATTTAAAGAAGGCTTTCCACGCTCTCCTCAAGAAGTACAACATAACTGTAATTGCAGGAAATCCTACAATACACACCTCACAAGAATTCATAATATCTAACACATATTTAAGATCAATAATCAATCTTTTTATTAATTGAGTTAGAAGTTTTACAAGAAGGTAGTGAAATCAAGAATGTAATTGCTACTCTAGACTTTCTCTCTCCTCTAAAATTTCTCTCCACTCTCTAAAAAGATCTCTCTTTCATAAGCCTATTCAGCTCTTTATATAGGACTCTACATAATGGATGACAGCTAAGTTATCCCTTATTTTCGGATCTGACTTGCGACACTCTCGCAAGTGTATAAATGTAAAATCTTTCAACACTCTTAAACCTCTTCAGTCTTCACATCTTTCTCGTGTTAAGGCTGTCGTCATCCATTCGTCATTTATATTACAAATCTGGCACGTCTTCGCAATGTGTCGTTTATGGATTTCGCAGCGTTGGTGTTGCCATATTTCGATCCTACATCTTGCCTCTTCTCATGTCTTCTCTGCGAAGGAGAGAATGTCATGAGAACTAATCTACTCAAAATGCCGCAATTGTTCATCCTTATCTGCGTTTTGACATGACTCCGTACTTTTACAAAATTTATTACGTGTGCCCCTTCTTCCATTCATTTTCGACACGTCTTTTTCAACCTGTCCTTTTCAACTGTTCATGTCTACTCTTCGCATTAAATGTGTTTGCCTTTTCGAGAATTCTTTCTCTATATATATTTTTCTTACTTCTCTTCTTCTTTTTACTCTCTTCTCGTCTTCTCTCGCAATTTTTCTTCTTCATCTCTCCGTAACTTCCCGCTCCCGCCACCGTAAATTGTCTTCTTTTCATATTCTCTTCATTCCCATACTGCGAAAAGATGCCTCATGTTGGTCGTAGATATGAAGTTATTTTGGGAGAGGTTCAAAAGGATTTGCAAGAGAAGGGTTTCACGTTATCCACTATTCCCAATCAAGAATCTAAATCCATTCTTTCTGCCAAATTGTTTACTGTTCATCATTGTGATGATCAAAAAATCATAATTTCTCTAGGTCAGATTCTCGCTGGCCTTCCCATTCCTCTCTACAATCCCGAACTTCCCTCGTTTTATGAAATTCTTGCTCATGAGAAATTCTGCATGAGCTATCTACCAACTAAGCGGAGATTGTATCCGCTAATGCTTGAGTTCGCCAACCGTGGTCTTGGTAAGGGATCTCTTTATCCCAATAAAGTCGAGAGATCCTAAATTTGCGGTGACTTAGAGATATTCATTTGAAAAGTATTAGAGAGTGAGTTTCTTTGATAACTATGAAATAATAAATATGAAGAACGATAGAACTCATTTGGGTGCACGTTTGAAGAGGAAAGAAAATATTCCCAGCTGACAAAATACTTATACGGGATATCGATTGGCATTCGGCAAGAACAATGTTCCTCGCCATTCCAAAGATGACAAATGGTGCGTCTTTCCATTATTTTTGAATGGACCTTATATCTCAGGTTCAAATGTACTCCCTGCGAATCTCGCCAATTATCTGCCTTGGGTATTTAATTGGCCCGAGAAAGCAAAAGAGGTATGCCTACTAAATTTCAATCAGCTTGTAATCTTCACTTCTTTTTATATCTACCGATCTTGCGTAAATTTCAGATTGTCAAGTTGAGAAAAAGTTACAAGAGAAATCCTAAGGAGAGTACCACAGCAATACTCCGTTCGATCACGGATGAAGTAAGAAATACTTTTCTTTATTATTTTTAACAATATTGTTGCCTCTGTTTCTTATCTTCATTCGTGTGTTAAGGTTGGTGTTGAGATCGCTGGAGAAGAAGAAAATCCTAAGAAGACCAAAGGTAAAGATAAAGGTTCTCTTCGCAAGGAGAAATCTCATCGTCCCCACCTCTAGAAAACGAAAGATCCATTCCTCTTCTCGTTCAAGTCCTCAATCCAACAAAGCTCGGTGAAGATGATGATGATGTTGACATCTCTCTCAAGGAGAATCATCCAACTGAATCTTCTATGGCGCAACTATCTAAGCATCTTCTCCGACTCCATGCAAGGAATTGAGATGATCGTCT
>JAJJWW010003236.1:600000-861282 GCA_023531295.1 Papaver armeniacum
AAAAGTTACCAGCGAGCGTGTTGGCATGTGCCAATGGCATGCGTGGCCAATTTGGGTCGCGTCCTGGTAGGAAAAGCTACCAGCGAGCGTGTTTGCATGTGCCAATGGCATGCGTGGCCAATTTGGGTCGCGTCCTGGTAGGAAAAGCTACCAGCGAGCGTGTTGGCATGTGCCAATGACATGCGTGGCCAATTTGGGTCGCGTCCTGGTAGGAAAAGTTACCAGCGAGCGTGTTGTCATGTGCCAATGGCATGCGTGGCCAATTTGGCCTAGGTTGCATGGTTTGCAAGCCTAGGCGCGGGCGCCATTTTGGCATGGTGTGTCTAGGGCCAAGGTAAGGGTACTTGGCTTGGCGTGGCGTGACTAGCGTAGCTAGGGCCAAGGCAGAGTGCTTGGCTTGGCGTGGCGTGACTAGCGTAGCCGGGGGCCAAGGTAGTGCGTTTGGCATGGCGCGGCTAGCTCGGGCTAAGTGTGGCTGGCATGATTTGCCATTGGCACGGAGGTGCGGCTAGCATGGCATGCTTTGACGCGTTTGGTGTGACTAGCATAGCTAGGGCCAAGGCAAAGTGCGTTTGGCATGGCGCGGCTAGCTTGGGCTTGGTGTGGCTGGCATGATTTGACATTGGCACGGAGGTGCGGCTAGCATGGTTGGCATGCTTTGGCGCGTTTTGGTGTGGCTGGCATGATTTGCCATTGGCACAGAGGTGCGGTTAGCTTGGGCTAGGTGTGGCTGGCATGATTTTCCATTGGCACGGAGGTGCGGCTAGCATGGTTGGAATGCTTTGGCACGTTTGGTGTGGCTGGCATGATTTGCCATTGGCACAGTGGTGCGGCTAGCTTGGGCTAGGTGTGGCTTGGCACGGAGGTGCGGCTAGCATGGTTGGCATGCTTTGGCGCGTTTTGGTGTGACTAGCATAGCTAGGGCCAAGGCAGAGTGCGTTTGGCATGGCGCGGCTAGCTTGGGCTAGGTGTGGCTGGCATGATTTGCCATTGGCACGGAGGGGAATTAGGGTTTTGTTCGTTGTAACCCTAATTTGAAAAAATACCCCTATTAATTACTGACTATATGCATTGAATGTTCTAATAAATGTGTCGCCGGTGACATTAGGTTATTCGGGGTTTTACGATTTTACCCTTTGTCTAAAAACCACCATCAACATTAAGTCCCTTGCTTAGCTCGGAACAGGGGCTTTGTTGCGAGGTAAGCATAAGATGGTGACAAACTATTGTTGATGGTGGTTTTTAGACAAGGGGTAAAATTGTAAAACCCCATGACCTAGTGTTACCCGCAACACATTGAATAAGAGCATTTAACTCAGCCGTAAATAATTAATAGGGGTATTTTTTCAAAATACCAGATTAGGGTTTTCAACACAGAAACCCTAATTCCAAAACCAAGCCGCATCTCTGCGCACCATGGCAACAATGCTAAAACCAAGTCGCATCTGCGCACCATGGCAACAATGCCAAGCCCACTGCGCACCATGGCAACAATGCCAAGCCAAGTCGCATATCATGCGGCACCATGGCAACAATGCCAAACCAAGCCGCATATTGCGCACCATGGCAACCATGCCAAACCAAGTCGCACACTCGCACCATGGCAACCATGCCAAAACAAGCCGCATCTGCGCACCATGGCAACCATGCCAAGCCAAGCCGCACTCTGCGCACCATGGCAACCATGCCAAACCAAGCGCACTCTGCGCACCATGGCAACCATGCCAAAACAAGCCGCATCATCGCGCACCATGGCAACCATGCCAAGCCAAGCCGCACTCTGCGCACCATGGCAACCATGCCAAACCAAGCCGCACCATGGCAACAACGCCAAATTCCAAGTCGCTATGACTTTGGCCCACACCCAACATAGCGCCCTGGGTTTGCAAGACTTGCAACTAGGTCAACATGGCTGCACGTGCCATTGGCACATGCCAAAACGTGTCGCAAGCCATATTTCCAAGTCGCTATGACTTTGGCCCACGCCAACATAGCGCCCTAGGTTTGCAAGACTTGCAACTAGGTCAACATGGCTGCACGTGCCATTGGCACATGCCAAAACGTGTCGCAAGCCATATTTCCAAGTCGCTATGACTTTGGCCCACGCCAACATAGCGCCCTAGGTTTGCAAAACTTGCAACTAGGTCAACATGGTCTGCACGTGCCATTGGCACATGCCAAAACGTGTCGCAAGCCATATTTCCAAGTCGCGATGACTTTGGCCCACGCCAAACAAAGCGCCCTAGGCTTGCGAAACAAGCAACTAGGTCAACGGCCATGCATGCCATTGGCACATGCCAACATGCTCGCTAGCTAGTTTCCCTAGCAAAACCACGGCCCTAACGGCCACGCATTTTTGGCACATGCCAACATGCTCGCTAGCTAGTTTCCCTAGCGAAATCACGGCCCTAACGGCCACGCATGCCATTGGCACATGCCACCATGCTCGCTAGCTAGTTTGCCTAGCAAAACCACGGCCCTAACGGCCACGCATGCCATTGGCACATGCCAACATGCTCGCTAGCTAGTTTCCCTAGCGAAATCACGGCCCTAACGGCCACGCATGCCATTGGCACATGCCAACATGCTCGCTAGCTAGTTTCCCTATCAAGGTCACGGCCCTAACGGCCACGCATGCCATTGGCACATGCCAACATGCTCGCTAGCTAGTTTCCCTATCAAGGTCACGGCCCTAATGGCCACGCATGCTATTGGCACATGCCAAACACACACGCTGGTAGCCTAACTCGCAAACCGTGCAACCTACCACCAAGGCATTCCGCACATGCCAAACACACACGCTGGTATCCTAACTTGCAAACCGTGCAACCTACCACCAAGGCATTCCGTACATGCCATCGGCACATGCCAAGCACACACGCTGGTAGCCCAACTTGCAAACCTTGTAAACTACCACCAAGGCATTCCGCACATGCCATTGGCACATGCCACACGCGCCACTAGCGGCGCCACTTGCACTCAAGATGCAACCAACACTCGAGACATCAACACAAACTGGGGATGCTTCTTTAGGGTTTTGGTTTGGCGGTCACATCATGCAGCGTACACTACGCTCACATTAAGAAAGCGTGAAAAGGAATAAAGCGGTCAAATAAAAGAGGAAATAATGGTGAAAAACGTTTTCGCCCATTAAACACAAGCGGTTACCACCTCCTCCCATTATTTCACCCTTTACTCTCTTCCTTCATGAGGACGGGTGCGTTTCAAACTCGACTTGTATAAATAGGTCTTACTATTTCCACTTGGCACAACAAGTCTCGGTCGGAGAAATATACTACACTTACACTCTCGAAATGCAACTTTGCAAGCTCTCCCAAAAAGCTTTCATCTCTTGCAAGCTTCCTAAGCTTCACTTTTCGATATAAGTCGAGTTACTACTCTCCTCAACACCTTTCTTTGCTTCCCTCTCCAAATCAACCCTTCTCCTCCACTTTGGACCGAAGCAAGTCCGGAACGGCCATTTCTTGGTTTAGGCCGGACTTGACAGATTGATCTCTCGAACCTATAAAGTGCTCACGTGCTAAAGCACATTTGTTTAGGGGTTTGAACCAGTTTCTCACTCACCTACCGAATTTACCGAAATCGGCAGAAACGATTTTTACCCATAAATAATTGGCGACCACGGCGGGAGGATTGATCTATCGGCTACAATATCAACTCCAACTCCTGATTTCGTTTCCCGAACGTCAAATCCCAACATGGTGGAACTCGGATCCGGAGCAGTGCGAGAGAACATCAACGCGGAACGCATTCCCGATGTTGGCGTCTCCCCCATAACATTGTTACTTCACCACCTGACAACACTGACAACATCGAATGCACTCCTTCAAGTGTAACACCGCCTATCACCAGGGCCAGAGCCGCTGCCTCCTCTAGCGTCTCTGCACAACCCTCTAATCACGGCAACGAGAATATCACTTCAGGTGTCACGCCCCCAGTCACCAGGGCTAGGGCCGCCACCGCGACCCCGAATGCTTCTTCCAGCATGGCGCCTCCGACAACTAAGGCTCCAATTACCCCGCCGACGGGACGAGAGACCGGAGGGACTAGAGGAAGTCGCCCTTACGTCACCATCGCCGATTTGATGGAACGACAGGAGACGCTCGCCAGAGCCCAGACAGACATGGTTTCAACACAAAAGGAGGTGCTCACCTTTCTCAAAACCCTGACAGAGCGACTACCCCGTGAGTCGCATCCTCCAGAGACGCCTAGAAACATCTCCAACAACCCTGACGTTGGCACCTCGGCAGGGCACGCCTCCACGGATGAAGAAACTCGCACTAGAGTCCCGTTGGAGAGAAATCAACCACCAAATTTCGTCATGAGAGAGGATTTGGAACAACTCCTACGTGACCGAATCAAGCATGATGAGTTCGATGTACATCATCACCAACCCCCTTACCCGTTGGTAGGCCTCGAAAGTATGTATAAATTATGACCTACATGTTATACCGCAAGTGCACGGCGTCTATCGGAGACGCGGCAAGTACGGGTCGATCCCACAAGGACTTGTGGTGCTCGATATTGATCTAAGGCTGCTCTACCGAGTTTCTAAGAAGTGTGTAACATAAATGAGGGTTGTGTCGAAGCGGACTGAGTTGCAAAAGGTGATACTAAACTAAGGAATGATAAACGGTGACACTAGGGTCTTCAACTCAACCTTTAACCTACACTATGTCTTCAACTAAAGATGTTGTTCTTGCCTTCATGACAGATAGGGTAGGAGTGTCAATTCTGCCCTGTCTCTAAGGTGTTTCTCCATTTGACAGATTAATCACAACTAAGTTTATTTCCCAAGTATTACCTGTCTGATTAAAGTACAAATAATCTCTAGGATCATAATAATTTTATTAAGCTTGGGTTGCAGTGTAAACAACACGGAGGGAATCAAACTACAAGACATCCATGGCGTTGGTATGCACTGTGAGAGCAAAGTGTTATCACACTGAAATTAATTCTATCTAGAAAATATTCAAGCAATCAAGAACAGTTCATGAAGAAGAACACAGTGATAAGCTAGGGTTTCATCTCAAACCCTAGCAATTTAATTAGAACATGATTCAAATAACAAACAAACTACAAAATTAAACCTAATTGACTGCACTGGCTAATCCAGGCGTGGTTTCTACACAAACCCCTCACTGCTATTTATACATGCAGTTTCCCCAAAATTCCCAAACCCTAATTCATTAAAAAATTGAAATTAAATGAATAATAATGAAACCCATACTCGATTCTTGTTCCTCTTCTTGTCACATCGTCTCACAGTAGCTTGCTTGTGATGTTGGTGGACAAACCCTAGCTTCTAGTTATCTTTAAATTAGCTTCTAGAGTTGGTAGAGGCTAAGAGAGAGATAACTCAAGTAGAGAAGGTAGCAGGTACTACTGGTGCGTTTGATGATGGCGAGTAGGTAGAAAAGGAGGTAGTAGGTACCACGGGTGGTGGTATGGGTGAAAGAGGTGGCGGAAGAGAAGAGCAAGAGCTCCGTGTCGGGAGAGGTATGGGGAGGAGAAGAGAATAGGGTTAGGTTTTGGTGATAGGGGCTTATATAGGTGGTGTGATGTGAAGCCGGGTGCATCAGGATTTGATGTGAAGGTCGGAGCGGCGTAGGATGAAGCTGGTGCGATCCGAACGGCTCGAGAAAGGTAAGCGGTTTTGGCTTGATCTAGTGTTGCACGGGAGCAGCGATCTTCGATGCACGTGGAAGCAGCGACCGTTGGATGAGGGAGATAGAGATCTCAACGGCTCGGGATGAGCGGGTTCGGATCCGGGTCGTGGGTAGCTCTAGCCCATGTCTTCCTTGTTGGGTTGCAACTTATTCGCGCGCGGGCTTTGGCTATCTGCTCCATAAATGCTTGACTCCAATTCTTCGCTCTTTTGGCTCCTCAGATTCTCCGAGCTTTATTTATTACCTAAAAACACAAAATTAATTAATATAAATATTTATTCTTGAAAACAAGGAAAACACGAGAATCCGGGATAATATCCGATTTTCTAAGCGCAAAAGATGAGTAAAATGCCAATAAAAAGGTGTATAAATATGCACTATTTGGCACTCATCAAATACCCCCAAACCTTGAATTTTACTTGTCCTCAAGTGAAATAGAAATGAAGAAATCCTAACTATACCCCTGTCGCAGTCTCTCGAATGCATTTAGCGTATGCACTAAGCCTTTAAACCCCTAGGTGTCCCTAGTGGACGAGTTGTAGTCTCGTGAGGGTTTACAAGAGGTGTACCCACAAAACCTTCTCCAACTTCCAGTGTAAAGAGTCTCAAGCATCCAAGAAGCTATGAGGACATAGAGTTTCTGCATGCTAGTAACAAGAAGTTAGAACTATCGAAGAACGCATTCTCATCCTTAAGTGCTGAGCGAGAAGTAACCATACCATATGAAAGAATTCGGATTCGATTGTGATCATAAGTGTGACGGACCGGAAAATTACGCCTTTGGCGCGTTGCCCCGCAGGCCGTAACTCCCCGATGCGCCATGATGATGAAGCTACGATCCGGAGCTTATAAAGGTCGGGCAAATGCACGTCCATTTGCCCTTGTAGGCATGCTCAAGGAGCATGATGCAGCTAACTTAGCTTCCACACCGTTCCAACTTACCCTTGTTCCGCGAAGGGTTTATTAAATAAACCAAAAACTTGCTTAATACGGCAAAAACGACCTTTTAAGGCTCTAAACGATGGAATTTGGCTAAATTGTGGTGACCATGTGGATCTATAGATCAACATGTCTCGATCTTTGGGCCGTTTCCCATCAAAATGGACTCCTCTTGAGCTGAATTACGACTTTCGGGTTTTTTCGCCTCCAGATAGGCTATAGCTTGCTCTTTGTAGCTTGATAGGAAGCATGAGCATCCACTTGCTGGCATGCAACTAAGCCTCATCAAGTATGGCCACAATCATCTCTTGCGTCAAGCTGCGGAGCCAGATGATATGAGAGGCCAAAGTGCCGCAATCATCTCTAAATTAGATGATATGAGCGACAACGTGCTGGACCGGCAATGATGCAACTCATTACGGCTGCCACGCACCCTTACCTACTCTAAAGGGATCAAGCACAGACCGTAGTTCATCCTCGAAGGGACAAGCAACTTATTCTAACTCGTTTGCATGGCCGTGGCCAAGCAATAATGGAAATGGCCTAGTCCGTATAGGCCGTTCCGTCGAAATGCATCCAAGTGATGCATGTTTGGTCCGCAATATGGCATAACGATGCCTAAGCATCAAATGCCCTCTTCGCGAGGCTACGCAACTATAAATGAGCCTTAGGCATCATTTATACTCTTAAACTAAGCTATGAAGCTTACTTGGTGCATAGCCCGTATATGCACCATCAACCAACTACCCTCCCTATATATGTCTTAATGGAATTTCTACAAGTATGAAAAGGGGACCAAAAATATTTCATCAACTCCCATTTACTATTCATGGCCGTTGCCATGTATTTTCTCTGAATAACTCGGCCAAGATGGTGTTCACTACCAATGCCAACTCCGATGTCCGGCCATGTTGGCCGTCCATCGCCAACCCGATGTCCGGCCATGTTGGCCGTCCTCTCGCCAACCCGATGTCCGGCCATGTTGGCGGTCCCTGCCAACCCGATGTCGGCCATGTTGGCTGTCCACCTAACCGATGTCCGGCCATGTTGGCCGTCCAGTTTCAAGGTCATCTACCCAATCGACTTAATGCATCATTTGATGCAAGATTGGCTCTTGGCCAATGTAGCTTCCAACCAATGCCATATTGGCCTTAGCCAATATGCATATGCGATGTGCCTTACTTGGCACCAGATATGGCCTAGGGCCAAATGCATCTCACCATGCAAAGGAAGCTTTGGATGAAGCTTCATCACAAGCAAATGGCGCATCTTTTAGCATGCGCCATGCTAAAAACACGGGGTGTTACAATAAGTCTCAACTTCTGCCTCACCATTAGGGTTTTATGATAATTGCACTCAAAAAAGATCGCTTTTTAGTCTCTCATGTGTGCAGGCAGGAATAAAGAGAGAAATCCTGCACACGTTGTAGGTAAGAAGGATAACCTTCCGAAATAAAATCTGAGACTCCACAGAAGTGTGGACAAAAGAATCTTTTCTCGATGATCTCTAAGAAAGGAAAATCAACCATTAGCAAGGGGTGGGAGTACTCACTCACTTCTCACCCGATCGGAAATTAATATCACTCTCTCATAAGAAACCATAGAAACGTCTTCAATCTTCGGTCTTCGGTCTTCAAATGTTGATGACGAACTTCTAAACTTCACAAAACTTGACAATTTTTAACTTTTCTACTCAAATTCCTTGTTGTTTGGATTTTTCTTTTTAAATTCTTCTTTACCATGGTGGTAGCAAAAATAAGAAAATAAACTACAATATTTTTTATTTTTATTTTTTTTTTTTTGAAATAAGTGAAAATAAAAATACAAATAATGAAACAACTAACTCCATGGACAAAGGACTTTATCACTCAATTTTTCCACAACTTGTATTGTCTTGATTTTATAAATTTTATTAATTCTCATCCTATTTTCTTTTCTTTGTTGCACATAAACCTTGGACTATATCAATTTTTCTTTCAATATTCTGATGATGCTCCGGTTGCTGACGATGATGTGTTTCTATGGGTCTTGCGATTGAGAGAGAGAGTGATGCTAACGGCAAATCGGTGTTTAGAAGGAGTTTTCATCTTTAGACGTCACCCTCATGATTGACAAAAACTAGCACTCAAGAGATCAAAAGTAGTGCTGAAAATGGTGCGAAGTTGGGTAGCTCACCATTCCTACCCGGAATTTACGTACGGTGACACACACTCTAACATCTTTTTTAGAAAGTTGCAAAAAATTGAAGGTTGGTGCCTCACTTGATGTAAATTGGGTAGTCTCCACTATAGGTGATCACAATTCTACTACCGAATATCTAAACAGCACCTAATTCGCTCTCCGGTATGGTTAAATCCAACTTTAACGCTTTAATCAACTAAGAAACCCGATTGCGTTCTCCGGTACTTCTAACTTTTGTTATTTCGGTCAAAACTCTCTATGTAAACATAGCTAGAAGCATGCTAGTGACTCTAAAATCTCTAAAAGTTGGAGGTTTTTATTTGCAAAAAGTTTTGAATTTTTGATTTTTTTTTTTTTTTTTTTTTTGTGAAAATAAAAGATTAAAAAGACTAAAAACTCTATATGCAAAAATATGCAAATGCACCCCCAAACCTAAATCAAACATTGTCCTCAATGTGTCGACATATAGAAAAATTTAAACAAATCACATACCGAGAGAACTATGCCGATAAGAGAAAAAGGGAAGAGATTACCGGAATTTCGGCGGGAGCACGGTTAGAGCTTCACTAGTCAAGGCTAGAATCCAACATTCTCCGTGGAGATCATATCGGATTAGCATAATAAATGTGCAAGAAGACTCAACCGATTCAAGAAAAGAAAATTTAACAAGTCCTACTGGATTATATACAATGAAAAGTCACCATAAACCAACAGTCTAAAGAGTTGAGGGTCAACCCAAAAGACTATATGTACAACCATCAACAATCTTACACAAATATAACATGAGAGTGCAAGTAAGACTGTAGATGTGAAGGAGTTTCCCCAAACCTAAACTTGTGAACAGTGTGTTTGTGAGAACAAAATCTTGCAATTTTAAAGGTACATCATGCAAAAGGTCTAACTCAAAATGAGTTTTGCTAATTACAAAAGCAGACATACACATTCCAACTGTGGCTCCTTAAGAGTGTTATACTTTGATGCAAAAAATAGTCCAAGAGGACTTGGGAAGCACAAAGCTCTAGGCCTAAGTTAGGCATTTTCAGAAAAGTTGGTTTTGCAATTTTGTGACAAACTACACCTAGGTTGGGGGAAGGAGTTTCAATTTGTGACTCGGGAGAGAGGTTAGGTACATCTAGGTTGTTTTCATTTTTAAAATCATTTGTACCATCACACACTTTCCTAAAGTCAAAAGAGGGTAAATCATGTTCATTTTCAGGGGATAATTGCACAGGTTCCACATCAATATCACATGCATGAATATCGGAAGAAGCATCATTCATAGGGTTCACAGGAGAGACACTTAATGTCTCGAACCTAAAGATTCTATTACATTTTCAAATACACATGCTCTTCATATTCATCATCATCATCATCATCATCATAGCAAAAATCCATCTCTCCATTCAAAATTGTAGCATTTTTAGTGTACTCATCTACCTCTAGATTAGGTTCATATTCAATGTTAGTTGCATGAGTAAGACTAGAAACACTATTTTCAATCCTATCATTTTGTA
Organism: Papaver armeniacum; assembly: GCA_023531295.1. Classification (NCBI taxonomy): domain Eukaryota; kingdom Viridiplantae; phylum Streptophyta; class Magnoliopsida; order Ranunculales; family Papaveraceae; genus Papaver; species Papaver armeniacum. The sequence continues at coordinate 610,324 of JAJJWW010003236.1, forward strand.
ACTCAATCAGGTTCCTTTTAAGAATCATCTTGAGTTGTTCCATTGAAGGAGAGTCTTCACTAGTGGGTATGCATTCCTCATATGGATATTCATTGTATAGTTGAGCATGAGGTTCACTAGAGAAGGAAATTCAGACATGTTGCTATATGGATGGTCATGCATTGCATTCATTTCAAGCCTAGCATTTTGCTCCATGAGTGTTTCCATTGTTGATTGCAAACTAGGAGTTGGGGGAGTATAAAATTGTTCATCTCCCACTGTGGTGAATGATGCATGTGTGCGGGTTGATTATGGTCCCAATAGTCACTTCTAGACACTTCGTACATTGGATTATCATGGTTTTCCTAGACTGTCTAAAAGCATGCAAAATATAACAAAGATACTCGCGGCAGGTGGTCTAAGCCACCACATAAGGTGCAAGCATGCATTTCATATTGCCTAGAAAAACTAGATTAGACAGATTGCTTTTCTAAAGCGGATTTCCTATCTAAAGCAGATAGTCGAGCCTCTAATTGATCTAAAAGTGATAGTGGGTATGAGAAAATTGTTCATTTTCAACTTTGTGGTGGATGATGTATATGATCATAATGATTAGGGTATGTGAGGTCAGGGCCCTGAGAAGGCCCATAAAGTTCCCTAAAGTCACTATGGTATGTGGGGTGTTCATCCTGTGAAAGGTGCCCGTAAGCAAGCTCTCTAAGGGATTTATTTGTTCCATCCTCAGATGCAGACCAAAATCCTGACATGGTTTAGGTCTCAAATTGAACTCACAATCTAATTTGGTTTATGTGGGTTTTGTTTGGTTTAAATGGGTTCATTTTTGGTTTGTTGGGGATTTGTTGTTTGAAGCCCAAGATTTGTGAAAACTGCACAGCCCAGTTGTGTGCACAGCCCAGGTTGTGTTGGGTAAGGTTTGGTTTATGTGGGCTTGTTGTTTGGTTTTGTAGGAAGCCCAGCAATTGTGTTCAGTTAGCCCAGCTGATGTTCAGCCCAACAGATGTGGGTTTAGCTAGCCCAGGTTGGGTTCAGTGGGCTGGTTTGGTGTAAGCCCAAGTTATGAGTTTAGTTAGCCCAGTGGAACTGGGTTTCAGTTATAAACAACCCGATTCAACTCGGTAAATCACTGAGTTAGGATTGACTCAGCTATTCAGGGAGTCAACTCAACTCTGTAGGTTTAACTCAAGTGAACAAGAACTGATTCACTCACTTAGCTTAGTCGGACTTTTACTCGGGTGAGTCAAAGTTTCTATTCAGCCCTTACTTAGCTCAACCGAGAGCTTCAAAGTTGCTCAAATCGGGCAGGCTAATGGCATACAAGGTACAGGCTAAGCATAGATTTGTCACGGGTTTGCAACTATTGTGGTCTTGCTCGGGTGAGACAGGTTATGCTCAAATGATGGTAGCAGGGTTTGCAACCTTGCTCAAACTTGTAGCTTCAGGGGCTAGCAAGTTAACAGAGTATAGCAATACTCTTGGGTGAGCTCAGGTGTTATTCAGTTATGGCTCAGTTGTTCACACAATGTTAAAACCAATTCACAAAGGCCACAGGGTTGACAGGGCTGGTGACAGGGCAGATGCTCAGCAAATTCCAAAAGTAGGTTTTGCACACAGCACAGCACAGAACATACAACAGGGCTAAAGCCAAGGCAAGCAGGCTTAACAGGTCAGGGTTATGCTCGGGTCATTCAGATGCTAAGGTTATACACAATGTTAGCATGCATAAGTAGCTCACAAGGCTCACAGGGCATGGATGGCTCACAAGGCTCACAGGGTGTGTAGATTTGGCAGCACAAGCACAAGGCTATACAGAGAATGTGCAAGGTGCCTTTGGTCAATGGGTTATGCCCAGCTAACTTGGCTTCCAAGTTATGACCCAACACTTGCAGCTTCAGGGGCTAGCAAGGTGGTTTCACACAGGCTCACACAAGGGAGTAGATGGATCTGAGTTAAAGCATGCAAAGGGTCAGGCAATCAGACTGGCCTCTACAGGGTTGACAGATTCACAAGTGAAGCTCAGTGCAAGGTCAAGCATGCATAAATAACTCACAAGGCTCACAGGGGTATGCACAGAACTTTGCACCTTTTTCTCCCACTCCTTGGGCTTGCTCAAGAGCTCACAGGGTTTGTTTGGGCAGCTTTGTTAACATTTGCTCTTACTTGCCTCAATTGTCCCAAAGAACTGCAGGTACCGTGCTCAAGAGAAGAGTTTAGCTCCCACAATATGCAACTTAAGGCAAAGAGAATGATACAAAGATAAGGTGATGCAGCTGAGCTATTGCCAGCTCAAGCCACAGGGAGAAAGATGCTTAATGCAAAGATGTTTATGCAAGCCAAGATGTACTAAATGAATGCAAGCTAACTGAAGATGCAATGACATATGCAGAAATGGAAACCTACATGTTAAGTTACACTACTACAGGGTTATGATGCTACAATGAAAACAAAGCCAATGAAAACAGGGCTAAAACTACAATGAAAACAAAAGGTGGGTATATACAGGGAGAAAAGGGAAATCAGTTAAGCAAGGCCAATGAACACAGGGCACACGCCAAGTCCCCGGAAACGGCGCAAAAACTTGGTAGGCCTCGAAAGTATGTATAAATTATGACCTACATGTTATACCGCAAGTGCACGGCGTCTATCGGAGACGCGGCAAGTACGGGTCGATCCCACAAGGACTTGTGGTGCTCTGATATTGATCTAAGGCTGCTCTACTGAGTTTCTAAGAAGTGTGTAACATAAATGAGGGTTGTGTCGGGCGACCGAGTTGTAAAGGTGATACTAAACTAAGGAATGATAAAACAGTGACACTAGGGTCTTCAACTCAACCTTTAACCTACACTATGTCTTCAACTAAAGATGTTGTTCTTGCCTTCATGACAGATATGGTAGGAGTGTCATTCTCCTGTCTCTAAGGTGTTTCTCCATTTGACAGATTAATCACAACTAAGTTTATTTCCCAAGTATTACCCGTCCGATTAAAGTACAAATAATCCGAGGATCATAATAATTTTATTAAGCTTGGGTTGCAGTGTAAACAACACAGAGAGGAATCAAACTACAAGACATCCATGGCGTTGGTATGCCGTGAGAGCAAAGTGTTACCACACTCGAAATTAATTCTATCTAGAAAATATTCAAGCAATCAAGAACAGTTCATGAAGAAGAACATTTGGTGATAAGCTAGGGTTTCATCTCAAACCCTAGCAATTTAATTAGAACATGATTCAAATAACAAACAAACTACAAAATTAAACCTAATTGACTGCACTGGCTAATCCAGGCGTGGTTTCTACACAAACCCTCTTTGCTATTTATACATGCGGTTTCCCCAAAATTCCCAAACCCTAATTCATTAAAAATTGAAATTAAATGAATAATAACCGAAACCCATACTCGATTGTCTGTTCCTCTTCTTGTCACATCGTCTCTGGTAGCTTGCTTGTGATGTTGGTGGACAAACCCTAGCTTCTAGTTATCTTTAAATTAGCTTCTAGAGTTGGTAGAGGCTAAGAGAGAGATAACTCGAAGTAGAGAAGGTAGCTTGGTACTCACTTTGGTGCGTTTGATGATGGCAGAGTAGGTAGAAGGAGGTAGTAGGTACTACTGGTGGTGGTATGGGTGAAAGAGGTGGCGGAAGAGAAGAGCGAGATCTGTGTCGGGCGAGAGGTATGGGGGAGGAGAAGAGAATAGGGTTAGGTTTTGGTGATAGGGGCTTATATAGGTGGTGTGATGTGAAGCGGGTGCATCAGGATTTGATGTGAAGGTCGGAGCGAGCGTAGGATGAAGCTGGTGCGATCTGAACGGCTCAGAAAGGTAAGCGGTTTTGGCTTGATCTAGTGTTGCACGGGAGCAGCGATCTTCGATGCACGTGGAAGTAGCGACCGTTGGATGAGGGAGATAGAGATCTCAACGGCTCGGGATGAGCGGGTTCGGATCCGGGTCGTGGGTAGCTCTAGCCCATGTCTTCCTTGTTGGGTTGCAACTTATTCGCGCGGGCTTTGGCTATCTCGCTCCATAAATGCTTGACTCCAATTCTTCGCTCTTTTGGCTCGGATTCTCCGAGCTTTATTTATTACCTAAAAACACAAAATTAATTAATATAAATATTTATTCTTGAAAACAAGGAAAACACAGAACTGGGATAATATCGATTTCTAAGCGCAAAAGATGAGTAAAATGCCAATAAAAAGGTGTATAAATATGCACTATTTGGCACTCATCACCCGTCCGAAATACTGAAGAGAATCCCTCTCCCAAGGGGGGTACTCTTCCCCTCAATTTACCCTGTATGATGGTACCGGGAATGCACGCGAACATGTTTCTCGTTTCCTGGAATCCTTGGGTGAACATGAATATAATCACGTTCTTCGTTTAAGGGAATTTTCAAAATCACTTACCGGAAGGGCGTATACATGGTACAACAGCATCCCACCGAACAGCATTCCCAACTGGAGTAGCATGGTCACCGCGTTTTACGTGAAGTATTTCTTCGTGTCCGAACAAGTTACCTTTTCAGGACCTCGGGAGAATGTACCAGTGGGATAACGAACATCCGAATGATTTCGTCAAAAGGTTCAGGGTTCAAGCACTCGACTGCCACGACCCAAACGTGACCGAGCAACAATTAGTAAACGCGTGCATCAATGGTATGGTCCCGATCTACCGCGCCCTGCTAGAAAACTTGCGTTTCCAAACATTCTCCGAACTCCATGAGGCCGCCAGACGATCTGCAACAACAGCACCAGCATTACTGGAAAAGACTAGGCCAACTCGAACTGAAGACGCACGCGAAACTCGCGGGAGTAGGCGCCTCATCAGCAAACAATTTAATGCCGGCTCATCCTCCGTGAACATAGTGAACGAAAGAGGAAAAAGGAAAGCCGCAACTACGAGCCACCAGCCGAAACGTGAAGCGCCGGCGCAACGGGAGCCCTCGTAACGGAAGATCGCCACTAAAACTCTTGTGCAGCATCGTGGGACCGAAGGAAATGTCCTTGATTTCCCATTCCCCATCGAGGAGGTGATTGACCTCCTAGAAGCCCGGGTTCAAAGATGATGTCATCGATCGCCACCGCCTAGACGTCCACCAACTGAGGCTGAGATGGCAAATCCCAAATACTGCCATTACCACAGGTTCGTTCACCACCCGACTAGCGATTGCAACAGATTAAAGCATATTTTCAAGGAAAGGATAGAAGCAGGAGAACTCCAGCTAGGAGACGAAAGAGTGCATCGAGACCCACTCCCAATAAAAACTGCGGTTCCTCCGGGGACTCCGTGCACGAGACCATGTAATCCATGATGCGACATATATGCGAAATTCTCTATCTCTCCAAGGTTCAGCGCCAAGATATTTTCGCAGCTCTCAATCGTGTTGTATCCGGCAAACGTCTTTTTCTCCCTCGGAATCCACGCCAAGGACCAAGATTCCCAAACAAGCGAAGTGGAGAACTGGGACTGCTGACCACGTCCCGTTTAAGAGGTACTGAACTTGACGACACGCTCATCGACACGACCTCTGACCACAACATCATCACTTTCAAGACACTAAAGGCAGCCGGATTTACAAAGCAAGACGCTACCTATTTCCGTACGTGATTAAGAGCTTGAGAGGAGAGGCTTTGAACGCGCATGGCTACATCAACCTAGAGATCGAGATAGGAGACGCTATAACGCACAGCAAGTTCCACATCGTCAAAGAACTAGATCATGACATGATTTTGGGACGCTTATGGGCACTCGACAACAAGGCAAAGGCGGGCGTACACCCTCTGCCGACATCCCTGCCCGAAGGGATTCCCAGCAAATCGTCCCACGGGTTATCACATCAACGAGCTATTGAAGAAACCCAAGCGTCCGAAGATGACCCGTTGGCGCTAGCCCATGATTTTCAAATGCAAGTAAGTCTGACCGAGCAACCTTTTCTCGCAACCGACCTTTTCTTTCCCCATTCTGTCATGGGGACTCGGCGCAACAACCGGCACGAACGCTGTCAAAAAATGTGAATGGGGAGCTGGACCATTCGAACACTTTGCAAGAAGCTTGGAATCTTCTGGCGAAACCAACGAAGCCAAGGCTCAAATGGTTACACGACGTCCGAACCCGTTTTCAATCGGAGATATAGTGATTAAGGAAAGCTCGTTTCAAGTTGGGAGGATGACAAGAAAGATGGATTTGCCCGAGGAAGGTGAAGGCGAGCTATACACAGTTGCGGATACCCTTTTGGGAGGATATTGCAAGCTCATCAATACCGACACACCCGAAGGCGTGATAGTTCACTCGCGATGGCTCAAGGAATCCAATCCCTAAAATCTTGTATTTCCCAATCACTCCCCTTTTCAAAGTACTTCCTTTGAATCATTCCTCTTAATAGTTGTACTTCCCAGGGATGAATACACCGTTTGTATTTTTCCCCGAGATCTACCCTTTGTCAAAAAAATAAATAAATAAATATATCTCTTCCGAGCGAATCCCGATATCGGAGAAATACATCGAAGAACCAGAAAACCATTGCAGAGCCATCATACCACAACCCCTTTCAAAAAATATATATGTGAAGCAAAAGGTTTACCGACGAAGAAGAGGGGAAAGATGTGTTTACAAAAAAAAAAAAAGAGAAGGGAAAACATCAGAACTAAACGGCTAACGAGAAAAACAAAAGGAGGAACTAGCCCTCGAAGGACGGAGCGCAAGTCTCTTCGGGCAAAGCTATCTTCAAGCATTTCCCCCAAAGAATCCTTCGGGCAACAAAGGTTCCACTCGGCGGCTTTAGCAATGGCAACCTTAACATCCCATCCCGGCGACCACAGCAGCAGCAGTGTCCTCCCCGACAACTATTCCAAAGATACGCCACCATGACGCCTCCGGTATCGTCAATAACACCTTTGGCATCAACTTCAAAGGTTGTCTCGCTCCCTATCATACGCTCTTTCGAAAGTTTTCTCATTGACGCTTCGAAGAAAGTACATTGATTCATCCACATCAAAATCGAGAACCATGGCGTTCTCCTCCGCGTCCACCGAACCCAAGGGGGTCCGAACATGCACTGTTCTTCGTGGGGATAGATGGGAGGGAGGTCCTTAATATTTTCATTAGATTCATGGAACAAAGATTCAACCCCGACCGATACCTCCTCAAGACAAGAAGATCGATCTCCGCCGATTCTGAAGTCCTTTCCCAAAAGGTTAAAGGCATGGCCGTCTCTGGAAGATCCCATCATACACTGCAAGAAATGGAAAGATGATCAAATTCCATCCTGTCTAAGGAAGCAATGAGAGGCATAACGCTTCCAGATTTTAGCATGAATAATGCCCTAATTGAGGCCGCACGAGAAGGAAAGCAAGATAAGGAAACTTTGCTATCGGAAGAAACTCCTCCTTGTTTACATCGGTCTCACCGGCTAGCACACTCGGTTAGCCAAAGACACGCCATTTCCCAAGTCACGCCCGCAAGCATGGTTTCCAAGATTGGACCGGCCCCACCAATTGCGACTTCCCAATGCCGCCCAAGTCACGCCTGCACGCATGATTTCCAAGATTGGACCGGCCCCACCAATTGTGCCGGCCTCCCAATGCCGCCCAAGTCACGCCGCAAGCACGAACGGCTTCTACACTTCGCGCGGTCCCACCAGCCTAGCACACTCGGTTTCCCAACTCACGCTAACTTCTCAACGTCGCCCAAGCCGCAAGGGCCCACCAATTGTGCCAGCCTCCCGATTTGTGCAAAACTACCAGAGGCAAGGATTCCAAATCCTATTTATAAAAGGTCAGACAAGCCTCTTTCAATTTTCTTTACGGGTTGTTGTTAACAGTTTGTCACCATCTTATGCTTACCTCGCAACAAAGCCCCTGTTCCGAGCTAAGCAGGGGACTTAATGTTGATGGTGGTTTTTAGACAAGGGGTAAAATTGTAAAACCCCATGACCTAGTGTTACCCGCAACACATTGAATAAGAGCATTTAACTTAGGCGTAAATAATTAATAGGGGTATTTTTCAAAATACCAGTTAGGGTTTTCAACACAACCCTAATTCCAAAACCAAGCCGCATCTCGCGCACCATGGCAACAATGCCAAACCAAGCCGCATATCGCGCACCATGGCAACCATGCCAAACCAAGCCGCACTCTGCGCACCATGGCAACCATGCCAAACAAGCCGCATCTTCGCGCACCATGGCAACCTTGCCAAGCCAAGCCGCACTCTGCGCACCATGGCAACCATGCCAAACCAAGCCGCACTCTCCGCACCATGGCAACCATGCCAAAACAAGCCGCATACTGCGCACCATGGCAACCATGCAAGCCAAGCCGCACTCTGCGCACCATGGCAACCATGCCAAACCAAGCCGCACCTCGCGCACACCATGGCAACAACGCCAAATTCCAAGTCGCTATGACTTTGGCCCACGCCCAACATAGCGCCCTAGGTTTGCAAGACTTGCAACTAGGTCAACATGGCTGCACGTGCCATTGGCACATGCCAAAACGTGTCGCAAGCCATATTTCCAAGTCGCTATGACTTTGGCCCACGCCAACATAGCGCCCTAGGTTTGCAAGACTTGCAACTAGGTGAACATGGCTACACGTGCCATTGGCACATGCCAAAACGTGTCGCAAGCCATATTTCCAAGTCGCTATGACTTTGGCCCACGCCCAACATAGCGCCCTAGGTTTGCAAAACTTGCAACTAGGGCAACATGGCTGCACGTGCCATTGGCACATGCCAAAACGTGTCGCAAGCCATATTTCCAAGTCGCTATGACTTTGTCCCACGCCAAACATAGCGCCCCTAGGCTTGCGAAACATGCAACTAGGTCAACGGCCATGCATGCCATTGGCACATGCCAACATGCTCGCTAGCTAGTTTCCCTAGCAAAACCACGGCCCTAACGACCAAGCATGCTATTGGCACATGCCAACATGCTCGCTAGCTAGTTTCCCTAGCGAAATCACGGCCCTAACGGCCACGCATGCCATTGGCACATGCCAACATGCTCGCTATCTAGTTTTCCTAGCAAAACCACGGCCCTAACGGCCACGCATGCCATTGGCACATGCCAACATGCTCGCTAGCTAGTTTCCTAGCGAAATCACGCCCTAACGCCACGCATGCCATTGGCACATGCCAACATGCTCGCTAGCTAGTTTCCTATCAAGGTCACGGCCCTAATGACCACGCATGCCATTGGCACATGCCAACATGCTCGCTAGCTAGTTTCCTATCAAGGTCACGGCCCTACTGGCCACGCATGCCATTGGCACATGCCAAACACACACGCTGGTAGCCTAACTTGCAAACCGTGCAACCTACCACCAAGGCATTCCGCACATGCCATTGGCACATGCCAAACACACACGCTGGTATCCTAACTTGCAAACCGTGCAACCTACCACGCAAGGCATTCCGCACATGCCAATCACACACGCTGGTAGCCCAACTTGCAAACCTTGCAAACTACCACCAAGGCATTCCGCACATGCCATTGGCACATGCCACACGCGCCACTAGCAGCGCCACTTGCACTCAAGATGCAACCAACACTCGAGACATCAACACAAACTGGGGATGCTTCTTTAGGGTTTTGGTTTGGCGGTCACAGCATGTAGCGTACACTACGCTCACATTAAGAAAGCGTGAAAAGGAATAAAGCGGTCAAATAAAAGAGGAAATAATGGTGAAAAACGTTTTCGCCCATTAAACCATGCGGTTACCACCTCCTCCCATTATTTCACCCTTTACTCTCTTCCTTCATGAGGCCGGGTACGTTTCAAACTCGACTTGTATAAATAGGTCTTACCTATTTCCACCGGACAACAAGTCTCGGTCGGGAGAAATATACTACACTTACACTCTCGAAAGGCAACTTTGCAAGCTCTCCCAAAAAGCTTTCATCTCTTGCAAGCTTCCTAAGCTTTCACTTTCGATACAAGTCGAGATACTACTCTCCTCAACACATTTCTTTGCTTCCCTCCCCAAATCAACCCTTCTCCTCCACTTTGTGACCGAAGCAAGTCTGGAACGGCCATTTCTTGGTTTAGGCCGATTTGTACAGATTGATCTATCGAACCTATAAAGTGCTCACGTGCAACACATTTGTTTAGGGTTTGAACCAGTTTCTCACTCACCTACCGAATTTAGGAAATCGGCAGAAACGATTTTACCCATAAACAACTATCAACAATAAATCGTAAAGAAAATTGAATAGGCTTGTCTGACCTTTTATAAATAGGATTAGGAATCCTTGCCTCTGGCAGTTTTACACAAATCGGGAGGCTGGCTCAATTGGGAAGTCAGCATCATTGAGAGAAAGGAAGCTAGGCGGCATTGAGAAGTTGGTGCGAGTTGGGAAAGTGAGCGTGCTAGCTGGCGGGACCGGCGCAAGGTGGTGAAGCTGAGTGTGCTAGTTGGCGCGACTTGGGCGGTCATTGGGAAGTTGGCACAATTGGTGGGACCGGCAACAGGCGACGTTGGGAAGTTGGGCGTGAGTTGGGTGCTGAGCGTGCTATTGGCGGGACCTGGCGCAAGGTCGGGGAAGCCGAGTGTGCTATTTGGCGCGACCCAGGCGGTCATTGGGAAGTTGGCGCTATTGGTGGGACCGGTGAAACTTGGGCGACATTGGGAAGTTGGGCGTGAGTTGGGAAAGCGGCGTGCTAGATGGTGGGACCGGCGCAAGTGGGGAAGCTGATTGTGCTAGTCAAGCGAGACCGGTGTAAACAAGGAAGGAGTAGGTGTTTCTACAGATAGCAAAGTTTCCTTGTTTTGCCTTCCTTCACGCGCGGCTTCAATCGAGGGCATTATCCATGCTAAAATCTCGAAGCGTTATGTCCCTCATTGCTTCCTTTCCTTTTTAAGGTTCCGTATTCATACCCAACGTAATTGCATCATCTCCCTCGTTTGAGAAAGGGTTCTTCTTGTTGAGTTTCTCTCTTTGTCATGTCGCACGAGACGAACCATCTTCTAACCATCGAGTTCTCCTCGGTGAAGGCGCGAGGTCGACTCGGTAGGATCATCCCAACAAAGGTTATTCGGGTTAAGAAAATCATACCGGTATGTTTTCTTCTTCTTTGGTGGACCGACGTACGCTTTACCGCTTGTTTGATGAATGGAAAATTTTCCTTTTGTGCGAGATATATCCGTTGGAGCATGCATTACGTGTTATCGACGAGGATGACCTAGTCGTTCCCCTCCCTTCAAATCCAACCTTGTTGATCAGCTGAGACTTGGAGAACTCGATTTAGGGCTCTCTTGTCATGAATACCCCTATGCGAGTTCGTCGTTTGGGACTCGTATGAGGTGTCTCTCCTCCAATTATCGGAATGTTGGCGGTTTTCTGGCGCGGGAAAGAATTCGTGGTCCTTTATACGAGAATATGGAAGACATACGGTCTTATCGCTACCGGGGAGCGTAGTGAAGTGTTGTTCGTACGCCTTGGTTTCCGTAGTGAAGTTGTCTTTGCCAATGATTTCGAGATGGAGAATATGTCCATCCGTCTTTTCTGCAGAGTCATCCATTCAAAGGTGGGAGAACATGGTGTCCACCGTGAATCCTTGGAGTTTAATATTAGCCGTTCATGCATCGTCTCAATATTGTGAAGGTCGACAAAGTGGTATTCTTGCCGGTGTGATTCCCGCCACAAAAGCCATCTTTGGAAGAGGAGAAAGCTTTGGCCTTGGAGTCTCCGAGGATTGAAGAGTTAACTCGAGACTTGAAGAGTAGGGTGAAAGATATCATGGTCGATTGAAGATGATATTTTGTAGGGATTATAATTTATTAAATGGGCTTTTTTGACTTGTATCACGAAGTTTGAAGGCTCCTCTATTTTGATGTAGCATGTTGCGGGAAGTGATTAGGTGTAGTATTCCTTAAGCCACTTTAGTTGATGACCGCCTCTAGCTTTCCCCATCTTCTTTGATAATCTTGTAGTAACCACCTTGTCATACACTTTAGTGATCATGTACGACCCTTCCTATTTGGGAGAAAACTTGGTGCCCGATGCATCTTGCTTGGATGTGTTTGGCGGTTTTTAGCACGGATCTCCTTCCTTAAAAACCCCGGATTTTACATGGCTGTTGTATGCCCCGGAAATCCTTTTTCGTATGCTTGTGCATGTTCCTCTGCCAGGATCTTCTCGGAGTCTATAATATATAGTTTTCGATTCGGCATTGAGTGTTTCGGCTTCATTCCACTGAGGTCCACTTCACTGCGGCGATTCGCAGACGGGATCTTGATTTCCGTTGGGAGGATCGCGTCTGTACCGTAGACGAGGAAGTAGGGAGACATGCCGGTGGAGCTTCTAGGAGATGATCTGTACGTCCAGAGAGCAATTGGAAATTGCTCGTGCCAGGTCCTGGGATTGTCATGTACTGTTTCGTCTGAGGATTCAGATCAGAGTCTTGTTGGTACTTTCGGCTTGCCCATTTCCCTGGGATAGTAGATGGTAGAGAAGACTTGTTTTAATGCCGTACCTCTCAAGTAGTTCATGTACTTGCTTGTTAGCAAAAGGTGTGCAATTGTCGGTGATGACGTGTTTAGGTACGCCAAAACGGCAGATGATGTGTTCCTTGAAGAACGCCGCGATCGTGGCTCCGGTGGTTCCTTTCGGTAAGGACAAATTCGACCCACTTGGTAAAGTACTCGGTCATGGTTATTATGTATTCATGTTGTTTTGAGGATGGCGGGTGGATCAAAAGGTGGCCACGACTACGAAGGTTGGATGGCTGCGATCATGATCCTTGACGTGGGAAGCGTGGTGGCACGACCCTTTGCAAGAAGGAGTGGTGTTGAAGCGGCTTCGGCTCTTGGAGAGGACGTTGAAACTTAAGGAGACAAATGCTGTAACTTATGGAGATAACGCAAGCGGAGCGACTCTTTGGAGCGAACGTTGAAGCGGAAGGCGGTTCTTTGAAGCGATCGTTGAAGCGGAGCCGCTGCTGGAGAACGTTGAAGTGGAGCCACTTCCGGAGAGAACGTCAAAACGGCGCCTTGAAACTCTCAGAGCCTTGACGGTTACAATACATTGGTTAGGAGTCCCCAGTTCCATCTATCGATCTGCTTTCCATGAGAGGTTGAGGTTTGGGAACGGCTTCCCTGGCTGGAAAAAGCTGCTTTCCTGATGCAGTGCGGTTGAGGGATACAAATATGCCTTGACGCTACGCCTTGGAGAAATATAAAATCTCACATAACTTTGCCTCGATTTTGGAGAAGTCGTTCCCGATATTTACATGTGATGAAATTGGATTGCTGATTCCTTTCTATTGGGCGTTCAAGAGCAACGCGAGCCTCTTCATCTATAAACGCACATCCTGCTGAAGTGCATTTTGTCTTTTCATCAAATCAACAGTGGTAAAAGAAGGTAGGCTTCTTCCGGCTCTTCCAGTACCTTGCCCTGATGGTGGAGTAGCGTCTCGGTGACGGTTGGAGCTATCGTGCTTGAAGAAACGTTGGGTGGCGGAAGCGTCTCGGGGTTACGGTGATCGTAAGTGTATCGCGCAGATATGGCACGTTTTGATCACGGAGTGCTCGAGCCATGGCACTGTTTCGAAGGGTGAGGATGGCGCCGCTTGGGCTGGTTGTGGAGCGGAGGAGATGGTCTTTGGAAGGGCGCAAGATGTTAGCTATTTGGAAGGATGCAAGTCGTTAGCGCATAGGTGTGGTATTCTGGCTGGCATACGCGTGTGGCATGTGTGCCTAGCATGCGCGTATGGTATGCGCGTGTGATAAGCGCGTCTGGTAAGCGTGTCTGGTAAGCGGGTGGAGGAAGCTTTGTCTTCGATTGATGACATGTGCAACGTGACTGGTCATACCGTTTCTGGGGATGTAATCTCGAGTTGGAGGTTCTATCGTGACATGTGTGTAAACTTTGAATTCAACGTTCTTTGGTTCGTTGAAGGTTTCTCTGAGGTCGAGAAGTTTCTGGTCGAAACATTCGAAGGTCCTTCCGCAGACATGGTGAAGAAGCAGGAAGTGGAATTCAAAAAATTGTGCAGGCAGCTGAAGTTGAAAAGGGCGGCTCTCGAGCACGAGGGAGGCCTTTGCTAAGAAGAGCAAGCCGTTGTTGGAAAATTTTCCTTGAATACATTTCTGTATTTTGAACTTCTTATTTTTAGGTTTTTTTTTTTTGAAAGGAAAATGGAAACGCTTTGGTTTATGGTTTTGATTTTACGGATTTTTGGGGTTGACAGATAAATGTTACCTTGATGGTTTTGGATTATTCTCTTAGAATGAATTGTATTTGGAAATGATGTTGTCTTGGTTATGATTGAAAGTGTTGCAAGCATCCCAGGAAAACCATGGAACCGTGTGTTTGGTAGATGACATGGGGTGAAACATAACATGGCTATTGGTTTTATCATTCCTGTGAAAACTTAAAAGAGCGAACCATGTATCTTGTCTAGGTAGGACTTACTTGGTTTTTTAGGTCTCTTGATGAAAAGGAAACCTTCCGGGTGCATAACCTAGTTTTATAGAAACACCGTCGTGGAAAGTCCCCGATCATCGAATGTCCGATAATCGAGCCATTGATCCTTGGGCGGATCGTCTATTTCTATCCTCCGGGAACACCGTCGTGGAAAGTCCCCGATCGTTCGAAATGTCTACGATAACCGAGCCATTGATCCTTGGGCGGATCGTCTACTTCTATCCTGCGGGAACACCGTTGTGGAAAGTCCCCGGGTCATCCCTTGTCGCGTCATGACTGATAATCGAGTCGTCGGGTAGCCGAGTCGGAGTGGATCGCCTTCCACTACCATCTTGACATCTGGGTCGAAGAATGAGATCACTGGTTGAAAATTGACATTGTAACCGAAAGGTCGAACCTCCCGCTGTGGTCGCCAATTGTTTATGGGTAAAAATCGTTTCCGCCGATTTTGGTAAATTCGGTAGGTGAGTGAGAAATGGTTTAAACCCTAAACAAATATGCTGCACGTGAGCACTTTCTAGATTCGAGAGATCATCTCAGTACAAGTCCGGCCTAAACCAAGAAAATGGCGTTCCGGACTTGCTTCGGTCACAAAGTGGAGGAGAAGGGTTGATTTGGGGAGGAAAGCAAAGAAAGGTGTTGAGACCAGAATAATTCTGGGAGAGTAGTGTCTCGACTTGTATCATAAAGTGAAAGCTTTTTGGAGAGCTTGCAAAGTTGCCTTTTCTAAGAGTGTTGTATTTTTTCTCCTGACCGAGACTTGTTCTCTGGTGGAAATAGGTAAGACCTATTTATACAAGTCGAGATTGAAACGTACCCTAGCCTCATGAAGGAAGAGAGTAAAAGGGTGAAATAATTGGAGGAGGTGGTAACCGCATGGTGTTTATGGGTGAAAACGTTTTCACCATTATTTCCTCATTTATTTGACCGTTTTATTCTTATTCACGCTTTCTTAATGTGAGCGTAGTGTACGCTGCATGCTGTGACCGCCAAACCAAAAACCCTAGAAAGCATCCCCCGTTTGTGTTGATGTCTCGAGTGTTGGTTGCACCTTGAGTGCAAGTGGCGCCGCTAGTGGCGCGTGTGGCATGTGCGGAATGCCTTTGTTGCGGGTTGCACCTTGAGTGCAAGTGGCAATGCCAGAGCTGCTAGTGGCATGTGTGGCATGTGCGGAATGCCTTGGTGGTAGGTTGCACGGTTTTGCAAGTTAGGCTACCAGCAAGAGTGTTGGCGTGTGCCAATGGCATGCTCGGCCATTAGGACCACGGCCTGGTAAGAAGAGCTACCAGCGATGCGCGTTGGCATGTGCCAATGGCATGCTCGGCCATAGGGCCATGGCCTGGTAAGAAAAGCTACCAGGTGATGCGTGTTGGCATGTGCCAATGGCATGCGTGGCCAATTTGGGTCATGGTCTGGTAGGAAAAGCTATCAGCGATGCGTGTTGGCATGTGCCAATGGCATGCTCGGCCATTAGGGCCATGGCCTGGTAAGAAAAGCTACCAGCGAGCGTGTTGGCATGTGCCAATTGATGAGTGCCAAATAATGCATATTTATACACCTTTTTATTGGCATTTTACTCATCTTTTGTGCTCAAGAATCAGATATTATCCCAGATTCTGTGTTTTCTTTGTTTTCAAGAATAAATATTTGTATTAATTAATTTTGTATTTTTAGGTAATAAATAAAGCTCGGAGAATCGAGGAGCTAAAGAGCGAAGAATTGAAGTCAAACATCTATGGAGCAGATAGCCAAAGCCCGCGCAAATCGGTTGCAACCCAACAAGGAAGACTTGGGCTAGAGCTACCCATGACCGGATCCGAGCCCGCTCACTCCGAGCCATTGAGATCTCCTCAGCTACATCCAACGGTCGCTCCATCACTATACATCACCTCTTGATGCTCCGTGCAACACCAGATCTCTCCAAAACCGTCTACATCCATGAGCCGTTCAGATTTCACTGCTCTTCATCCAACGCTCGGTGCGGCGTTCTCATCAAACAACGATGCACTTCTTCTGGCAAAGAGACCCACACCCTATACCCTAATCGAACCAACCCATTTCTCTCCATCTCTCTCTTTCTTCTCCCCTACCTCTGCAACTTTACCATCCCCTCCCCAGACCATCTCTCGCCACCGAGTCTCCTGCATGCAACCACCTACACCACCAACTCCATCATCTCCGACACAACACAACCACCTACTCCGCCACCCTCGTTTTGACTTGTCTCCATCGGTAGCTTCTTCCTTAGAAGCTAGGGTTAAGACAATCGAAACTAGGGTTACAACAAATCAAGGGTAGGATGTCTCGAGCTAGAGGAGCAGAGGGAAAGCTCGATTCACACGCGAATCAGTATGGGTTCATTTTATTTTCATTAAATTTCTATTTTAATATTAAATTAGGGTTTGGGAATTTTGGGTCAGTGCATGTATAAATAAAGAGTGAAGAACTTGTTTTCAGACACGCCTGGAATAGCCAGTGCTGTCATTTAGATTTAATTTCTGTTATTTGTTTTAGTTTAATTTGCTAGGGTTTCATGAAACCCTAATTCCATGTATGAATTCAACTCAGTTTGAGTTATCTTGAGTGCTTAAATTTAATGATAATTTCAATCTTAGCATCCAACACATTGCTCTCACAGTGCATACCAATGCCATGGATGCACTTTGTAGTTAGGAAAACCCCTGTGTTGATGATGTTTGCAGCTCAATCCTTAGAGTTATAGGCTAATTCCTTTGATTAGTTATACTTAATTAGATAACTAATGCTCTTAGGTTAGTACCCTTAGATTTGTGAATTGAAATGTCATTAGGTGAAACCCTTTAGATAAGTGGTAGAATTGACAAACTACCCTTGTACGCCATAGGAACAAGAAACCTCAATCTAGTTGAACACATACTAGGAACCAAGTGGTGGAATGAAGACCCAAGCACCCTTTTGTCACTGCTTTCCTTAGTTTAGGTTCACTTAGCTCAACATTAGCCGTATCGGCACAACATATCTTCTGTCACTTTGTTACCACCACTTGAAGTGGTTTAGCATAGCCTTTGATCAATACAAGAGCACCACAAGTCTCTGTGGTTCGACTCGTACGTGCCCAGTTCTACAACCAAGACACCGTGCACTTGCGGTATTACCGTAGGCCATAAATTATACACATCTTCCAGGCCTACCAAGTTTTTGGCGCCGCTGCCGGGGACTTGGTGTGTGCCCTGTGATTTTTGGCTTGTTTCTTGAGTTTTCATCTATCCTGTATATATTCATTTTAAAGTTTCACTTTGTTATCTTCTCATTAATAGTGTAACTTAGCATATCATTAGCCTCTCATTGCATATCTGGTATAACCCTCGCATATAGTTTGCTTTCCATGTAATTTATAACTTGTTTTAACCTTTGCATCATAGCTTCTCGTTGTAGTTTCATAGCTCTGCATCATCCTCTCGCACATTGTTCCTTTTGTTGCATCTTACTTCTTGACCCGAGCTATAAGCCTCTGTAGCTGTAGCTTAGTGTCACTTGCCACTTTCTCCTGTGTCACCCAACTTAGCTCGCCATCGTTAACTTAATGTGCATCAGCTGTCATCTTTTGCATTGTAGGCATACCATTTGTATTGCATTCTTGCACTGTCTCGAGCTCCCTTGATTGCATCTCGTGCATATCATTTGCATATCATTTGCATCTCAAAGTGCATAAGCTGTGCAAATCGAGGACTGAATTTTCCTTCTAAGCAACAGGTACCTTCTATGCTACTTGGCTGTTGCATTTCTTGAGCAACCAAGACTGAACTGTTGAACTTGCTCTTGTGCTTGCTGTGCTGCTGAGCAAGCCCAAGGAGTGGGAGAAAAAGCGCAAGGGGCCTGAGTCACAAAACTCTGAGCACAATTCAGGTGATCACCCCTGAGCTGTGAATGAGGTAGGCCTACCAACTTGCTTGATAACGTAGTTACCTTGCTAGGTGATCACCCACGTTTGCATATTGCATGACAACCGAGCATTTTTGCCATTCATGGTATTCATGTGAGTGGTTCAATGCTAGTTGATGATGCTCGATTTTGTGCTAAGCATGCTATACTTTGTTTGAAATCTTATCCCGAACCACCCTTTGTGTCGAAACAATACTTGTGTGGCCTGAGCATACTTGAGAGCATAACCTCCTGTGCTGTAACCCTTGTGCATGCTTGATCCCATTAGACCCTGAATTGTTGCCTTGCCTTGGCTGAGTGCACAGACCTGTAACCCTGCTAAGCATGTTGATACTTTGTGAAACATTGCTTAACCATACCTGCTAAACTCTGCGATTCCCGTGCATGAGCTACTTGGTTATCTTGATTGTTGCTTGATCATGAACTCCCTTGATAGCCTATGCATCATTGCGCATGCTCACTCCCTGTGCATCATTGAAAGTGCGCTAAGCATCATTATGTTTGAATCTGTGTAAACTGTTACCGAGAAGCCTTAGTTTGAGCACAAACCAATCTGCTTTGTCATGCACTGATCAACCCCGTGGCCTTTGTGAATTGGTTTTTAACATTGTGTGAACAAGCCGAGCCATATTCGAATAACACCTGAGTCAGCCCTGTCCTCCCTTGCTAGGTTGTGCAAGCTTGAGCTCCTGGCTAGCCCTTGGTCTACACCTATATAACCTCGTACATGCCTTCAGTTGTGCATTGCACATTTGAGCCATTATGCTAGTTTGAGCCAAGCCCACAAACTCCATCAAAGACCAATCTATGCACATCCGAGCTCCGCACCCAAACCAACCTCTGATATAAACCAACCTCCGCACACACTTGACCTCGCTCGAACCGACCTCGTTGAATGACCTGAGAAAAGTGTATGAATCTCGACCCTTGTTTATTGAGCTAATGTAAGCTAACCTGAGTAATCATTCACTGTGCAAACTTGTTAAATCTGTGACCTGTGATTGCTCTGTGCTGAGCTGCACTTAGAGCTGTGCTGTGAGTTGCTCTAAATTGTCCTGTGCTGTGAATGTCTTCTTGTGCTGTGACCTGATAAGTATGCTGTGTAAATTGCCAATGAGCCAATTTGTGTAATCTGTGTGTGCTCAGTTCTGTGAGACAAGCCAACCTAGTGTGTCAACTTTTGACTAGCTTGTGTACTTGTGCACCTGCCAGCATAGGCTAACTGAGTTGCAAAGACTCAGTTATCTTGTCTCCTGAGAACCCAGACCTGGCCTAGCCCGGTGCACAAACTTGAGCCTTTCTGCTGGGCTGTGCATTTACACACAACTGAAGCCTCAAAGCTGGGCTGACACAACCTGGGCTCTACACACAGCTAGCCCACTTAACTAACCCAACTAGGCTAGAACCTCTACTTCTGGGCCAGACCATCTGGGCTGCTCACAATCAAGCCACACTGCTGGGCTTAAACCAAATCTGAATCCCACTAACCTGGGCTGTACATTAACCTAGGCTGCTGTTTCAAACTGAGCAAGTGGGCTGCATATGTTAACCTAACTTGGGCTTAAACCAAAACTCAGCCCAACTCAATTCACACCTGGGCTGCACCAAACTGAGCCCATAGACTTCTGGGCTGTGCAACCAAGCTGGGCTGCACCAACTAAGCTACTAACCGGGCTGTAATGTTTTCACAAATTCTGGGCTTCAAACAGCAAATCCCAAACAAACCAAATTGAGCCCACAGCAACCTGGGCCTCCCAAATAAACCAAACTTTCCCAACAAAACCAAATGAATCCCATTGAAACCAAATCCCAAACAAACCAAAAGCCCAATAAACCAAATTCCCACATAAACCAAAGCCCATTTTCATGTTATATTTGTTAATGTTTGTACATATTTTCTATTGGGTTGACCCTCAACTCTTTAGATTGTTAGTAAATTTTTGTAGGACTTGTTAATTTTTTTCTTTCTTGAATCGGTTGAGTCTTCTTGTGCATTTTTTTGTGCTAATCCGATATAATCACCGTTGAGAATGTTGGATTTTGCCTTGACGAATGAAGCTCAACCTTGCTCCCGCCGAAATCCGGTAATCTCTTCCCTTTTCTCTTATCGCATAGTTCTCTCGGTATGTGATTGTTTAAATTTTTCCTATCTGTAGACACATTGAGGACAATGTTTGATTTAGGTTTGGGGTGCATTTGCATATTTTTGCATTTAGAGTTTTTAGTCTTTTATTTTACCTTTTATTTTCATCTTAACAAAAAAAAAAAAAAAAAAAAATTCAAAAAAAAAAAAAAAAAAAAAAAAAAAAAAAAATCAAAACTCTTTTTGTAAAAACCTCCAACTTTTAAAGATTTTAGAGTCACTAGCATGCTTTTAGCTATGTTTACATAGAGATTCTGACCGAAATAACAGAACTTGGAAGTACCGGAAAACACAATCGGGTTTCTTAGTTGATTAGAGCGTTAAAGTTGGATTTAACCATACCGGAGGGCGAATTAGGTGTTGTTTAGATATTCGGTAGTAGAATTGTGATCACCCATAGTGGAGACTACCCAATTTACATCAAGTAAGGCACCAACCTTCAATTTTTTGCAACTTTCTAGAAAAGTTGTTAGAGTGTGTGTCACCGTACGTAAATTAGGGTAGGAATGGTGAGCTACCCAACTTCGCACCACTTTCAAAGACTACTTTTGATCTCTTGAGTGCTAGTTTTTGTCAATCATGAGGGTGACGTCTAAAGATGAAAACTCCTTCTAAATACCGATTTGTAGTTAGCATCATTCTCTCTCTCAATCAGCCAAGACCCATAGAAACACATCATCGTCAAAGAACAAGGAGCGAGAATCAGAATATTGAAAGAAAAATTGATATAGTCCAAGGTTTATGTGCAACAATGAAAATAAAATAGGATGAGAATTAATAAAATTTATAAAATCAAGACAATACAAGTTGTGGAAAAATTGAGTGATAAAGTCCTTTGTCCATGGAGTTAGTTGTTTCATTATTTGTATTTGTATTTTTATTTTCACTTATTAAAAAAAAAAAAAAAAATATTGTAGTTTATTTTCTTATTTTTGCTACCACCATGGTAAAAAGAGTTCAAAAAGAAAAATCCAAACAACAAGGAATTTGAGTAGAAAAGTTAAAAATTGTCAAGTTTTGTGAAGTTTAGAAGTTCGTCATCAACATTTGAAGACCGAAGACCGAAGATTGAAGACATTTCTATGGTTCTTATGAGAGAGTGATGTTAATTGCCGATCGGGTGAAAAGGTAGTGAGTACTCCCACCCCTTGCTAATGGTTGATTTCCTTTCTTAGAGATCATTAGAAAAAGATTCTTTTGTCCACACATCTGTGGAGTCTCCAGATTTTATTTCGGAAGGTTATCCTTCTTACCTACAACGTGTGCGGATTTCTCTCTTTATTCCCGCTGCACACATGAGAGACTAAAAAAGCGATCTTTTTGAGTGCAATTATCATAAAACCCTAATGGTGAGGCAGAAGTCGAGGCTTATGATCACAATCGAATCCGAGTTCTTTCATATGGTATGGTTACTTCTCGCTCAGCACTTAAGGATGAGAATGCGTTCTTCGATAGTTCTAACTTCGTTACTAGCATGCGAAACTCTATATACTCATAGATTCTTGGAGGCTTGAGACTCTTTTATACTACGAAGTTGGAGAAGGTTTTGTGGGTACACCTCTTGTAAACCCTCACGAGACTACAACTCGTCCACTAGGGACACCTAGGGGTTTAAAGGCTTAGTGCATACGCTAAATGCATTCGAGACCGGCGGCGGTGGTAAAGTTAGGATTTCTTCATTTCTGTTTCACTTGAGGACAAGTAAAATTCGGGTTTGGGGGTATTTGATGAGTGCCAAATAGTGCATATTTATACACCTTTTATTGGCATTTTACTCATCTTTTGTGCTCAAGAATCGGATATTATCCCATATTCTCGTGTTTTCTTTGTTTTCAAGAATAAATATTTGTATTAATTAATTTTGTATTTTTAGGTAATAAATAAAGCTCGGAGAATCGAGGAGCTAAAGAGCGAAGAATTGAAGTCAAACATCTATGGAGCAGATAGCCAAAGCCCGCGCGCAAATCGGTTGCAACCCAACAAGGAAGACTTGGGCTAGAGCTACCCATGACCCGATCCGAGCCCGCTCACTCGAGCCATTGAGATCTCCTCGCCTACATCCAACGGTCGCTCCATCACTATACATCATCTCTTGATGCTCCGTGCAACACCAGATCTCTCCAAACCGTCTACATCCATGAGCCGTTCGTATTTCTTGCTCTTCATCCAACGCTCGGTGCAGCGTTCTCATCAAACAACGATGCACCGCTTCACAAAGAAAGAGACCCACACCCTATACCCTAATCGAACCAACCCATTTCTCTCCATCTCTCTCTTTCTTCTCCCCTACCTCTCGCAACTTTACCATCCCCTCCCCCGACCATCTCCCCCGCCACCGTCTCCCGCTCGCAGCGACCACCTACACCACCAACTCCATCATCTCCCGACACAACACAACCACCTACTCCGCCACCCTCGTTTTGACTTGTCTCCATCCGTAGCTTCTTCCTTAGAAGCTAGGGTTAAGACAATCGAAACTAGGGTTACAACAAATCAAGGGTAGGATGTCTCGAGAGCTAGAGGAGCAGAGGAAAGCTCGATTCACACGCGAATCGTAGTATGGGTTCATTTTATTTTCATTAAATTTCTATTTTAATATTAAATTAGGGTTTGGGAATTTTGGGTCGGTGCATGTATAAATAAAGAGTGAAGAACATGTTTTGAGACACGCCCTGGAATAGCAGTCTTTGTCATTTAGATTTAATTTAATTTTGTTATTTGTTTTAGTTTAATTTGCTAGGTTTCATGAAACCCTAATTCCATGTATGAATTCAACTCAGTTTGAGTTATCTTGAGTGCTTAAATTTAATGATAATTTCAATCTTAGCATCCAACACATTGCTCTCACAAGTGCATACCAATGCCATGGATGCCTTTGTAGTTAGGAAACCCCCGTGATGATGATCTTTGCAGCTCAATCCTTAGAGTTATAGGCTAATTCCTTTGATTAGTTATACTTAATTAGATAACTAATGCTCTGGGTTAGTACCCTTAGCTGTGAATTGAAATGTCACTAGGTGAAACCCTTTAGATAAGTGGTAGAATTGACAAACTACCCTTGTCTGCCATAGGAACAAGAAACCTCAATCTAGTTGAACACATACTAGGAACCAAGTGGTGGAATGAAGACCCAAGCACCCTTTTGTCACTGCTTTCCTTAGTTTAGGTTCACTTAGCTCAACATTAGCCGTATCGGCACAACATATCTTCTGTCACTTTGTTACCACCACTTGAAGTCAGTTTAGCATAGCCTTTGATCAATACAAGAGCACCACAAGTCTCTGTGGTTCGACTCGTACGTGCCCTGTTCTACAACCAAGACACCGTGCACTTGCGGTATTACCGTAGGCCATAAATTATACACATCTTCCAGGCCTACCACCAATGGCATGCGTGGCCAATTTGGGTCACGACCTGGTAAGAAAAGCTATCAACGAGCGTGTTGGCATGTGCCAATGGCATGCGTGGCCAATTTGGGTCGCGTCCAGGTAGGAAAAGCTACCAGCGAGCGTGTTGGCATGTGCCAATGGCATGCGTGGCCAATTTGGGTCGCGTCCGGTAGGAAAAGTTACCAATGAGCGTGTTGGCATGTACCAATGGCATGCGTGGCCAATTTGGGTCGTGTCTGGTAGGAAAAGCTACCGGCGGCGTGTTAGCATGTGCCAATGGCATGCGTGGCCAATTTGGGTCGCGTCCTGGTAGGAAAAGCTACCAGCGAGCGTGTTGGCATGTGCCAATGACATGCGTGGCCAATTTGGTTCGCGTCCTGGTAGGAAAAGTTACCAGCGAGCGTGTTGGCATGTGCCAATGGCATGCGTGGCCAATTTGGCCTAGGTTGCCTGGTTTGCAAGCCTAGGCGCGGGCGCCATTTTGGCATGGCATGGCTAGGGTCAAGGTAAGGGTGCTTGGCTTGGCTTGGCTTGGCGTGGCGTGACTAGCGTAGCTAGGGCCAAGGCAGAGTGCTTGTCTTGGCGTGGCGTGACTAGCATAGCTAGGGCCAAGGCAGAGTGCGTTTGGCATGGTGCGGCTAGCTCGGGATAAGTGTGGCTGGCATGATTTGCCGTTGGCACGGAGGTGCGGCTAGCATGGCATGCTTTGGCGCGTTTGGTGTGACTAGCATAGCTAGGGCCAAGAAAGAGTGCGTTTGGCATGGCGCGGCTAGCTTGGGATAGGTGTGGCTGGCATGATTTGCCATTGGCACTGAGGTGCGGCTAGCATGGTTGGCATGCTTTGGCGCGTTTTGGTGGGGCTGGCATGATTTTACATTGGCACAGAGGTGCGGCTAGCTTGGGCTAGGTGTGGCTGGCATGATTTGCCATTGCCACGGAGGTGCGGCTAGCATGGTTGGCATGCTTTGGCGCGTTTGGTGTGGCTTCTGGCACGATTTTCCATTGGCACAGAGGTGCGGCTAGCTTGGGCTAGGTGTGGCTGGCATGATTTGCCATTGGCACGGAGGTGCGGCTAGCATGGTTGGCATGCTTTGGCGGGTTTTGATGTGACTAGCATTGCTAGGGCCAAGGCAGAGTGCGTTTGGCATGGCGCGGCTAGCTTGGGCTAGGTGTGGCTGACATGATTTGCCATTGGCACGGAGGGAAATTAGGGTTTTGTTCGTTGTAACCCTAATTTTAAAAAATACCCCTATTAATTATCGACTATATGCATTGAATGTTCTAATAAATGTGTGTTTGGTGACATTAGGTTATATGGTTTTACGATTTTACCCTTTGTCTAAAAACCACCATCAACAATTACATACTTGAACTTTCAAGATCCAAATTCAAACAATAAAAGTCTCGTATGATATATGTTACAAAAAGTGAATTCAACAAGAACACGTCTTGTAGGACCTTTGCTCTCAAGCTACGACTATCTATATTCATTAACGTACTACTTGTGATATTTCAATTATTCAGATAAAAAAATATAATGCTGATAAGAAACAACACAAGACAACTGTAATTTTGTTAACAAGGAAACCTTCAATCTAGCAGTAAAACCCCGGGACCTCATCCAGTTTAAACATCGTATTGTATTAAGACGCTACAAATACCAATATACTATCAGACTTTGAACTGGAATGTAATCGAGACTGAACCAACCTAATAAGAAATTTATTTTTAGTCGTGCTCTTGACATCTCCTGGATCTCGCAAGACCCTACACACTTGATTCCTTTAAATGAAGTCCTTTACAGGCCTAGGAGCTACTTCAGAAACCATCATGATAACTAGTGTTACCCTTCCTCCAACAAGACACTTACTTGATTCCCTTCATATATATTTCACTAAAGGTAATGGAAACTATTTACTTTGAGGGATCACAAGGTAAAAAACATACCAAGAAAACCTCAACAACTAAGAGAACTTATTCTCTTTAAACATCTATAGAGATGCCTTATTGATTCCACCTCACAAGATCAATTTTAAATCAATGTTAGATATCAATATTGTGGAACTATAAGACCATAGATGAAGAAGTTTTTATAGTTTCTATCAATCTTAATCCTCAATCAATAGTTTTTGAATGGGGGGGGGTATAGCGGAAGAGGCATACCTTTAGAACAAACAAGAACTACAAAGATAAACATAAGATTTCGAATTTCATGGATTTATCTGGTAAAAGATAGTCTAACCACGCTTCACGAATCCCGAGTGAAATTTTCATAGTCGTAACCTAATTATGTTTATCGAAGAAACCTAGGTCTCTAAAGGACGACTTTAGCAGCAACTAGGACACTACGTGTCAGGGTTGAATTTCTTTATTGCAATAAGTCCTCTATTTATAATGATGAAACATGCCAGGTTGCTTAAAGTTCAAGCAACTCGTACTTGCATTCAAAGCAAGTTTGTGAACTAGTTTCCATGTTTTGATACCAAGAAATTTTAAATTCTCAATATAGATTGATCCAAAGAATGGAAACCATGTAAGCATATGACAAGTTTACCTTGTAATACAAAGAACAATGTGACACCCGCGTATTTATCAATTAAGGATCGTGCATAAAATTTAAATCACGAATAACCAGATAAGGTCTGTGAATTCTATCAGGCGATGTTAGAGTTCAGGAACACCAAAAAATTGACAAGTTTGCGAATTAAGAAAATTGGTTGGCGAACTCGAGATGTTTTGGAGTTTAGGAACATACCAAAAGTGCATATTTCACAAACTGAAAAATCAGTTTTTAAAGACAAATTCAAAAGTAAAGGATCATGAAATTGCATAGTTCGCAAACAAGGAAAATAAGTTCGTGAACTCTTACGCACCTTGGAGTTCAGTAACATCAAATTTTTTCACAGTTCGAGAAATAAAAAATTATTTGTGAATAAAGATGCAATTTGATGTTCTTGGATCTTCTATTACAGATATAGTATTTTGAACAATAAGAATTATTCTCAACATCAAAAGCGATATGTCCTATGAATATCCAATGCTTGATTCATTTTTCTAGATTAGTCAAGTACAAGATCAAACTCGAAACTTCTTCTTTGTAATTTTATCATGTATACTAAATCTATATGACATTGTTTCAGAAGATAGAATGGTCGGTATAATGATAGTTAATCTTCACGTGATGAAATTCACACAGATTTATTCGTTATTCTTGAGTCTTAAATCTTCAAGGATATTCAGTGATTTCTGATATTCAACTACCTAAATGTAATCCTAATATGAGTTGACTTTAGTAGACAATAAATCAAGAAACACGTTTAGTCATATAACATTGGCAACAAGTTTGACATACCAATACTTGTGACATCAACCAAGTGATGCTCTAACAAAACTCTTTAAATCTTATCAGATTTTTTCTACTGAATTTTAAAACAACCAGATGGTCCGATTTTTTCAAATCATCGGGGTTAGATTAAGATGCAATTAATAGTAATTACATGATATAATAGTAAATAAAATAATCACTCTTAAAAATTAATTTTAGGTTTTCTTAGTAAGTTTTTTATTTTCTTTTGTAATGGTTTTTATATGCCAAGTAATTCTTTTCCTGTATGCTTTAATAACATGATTTTCATAGCCTTCATGGAGCTTCAATTTATTGCATCAATCGTCTTAGCTCTATAATCGAGGTAGTCTACTTTTGCATGACGCAATTCTACTTCTATATGAAGATCAATGGCTACAAAAGTGATAGTGATAACGATGTTTTCCTTATATTGCTCCCTTTTGGGACATTTGACTCTGGATAATGAAGAAGAAGTTAATTCAAAATGGTAGATTATTAAATCTCGGGCGATTCCTCAGACATCATCAGATTTTTCTTTGATTTCATGCATTTGGTATTTATGATGTATTGCAGAGTATTTATCTTCTTCTGCTTTTCATTGTTGATGTATTCTCATAATTGTGTCCTTTTTTTTTTATTTGTGAAATCAGAAAGAAATTCTTCATTGAAAAAAGAGTCGGTGTAAATTGTTTAATCTCTCTCTCTCTCGTTATTCTCCAATTCCATCAAATTCACCATTTTTTTACAAGTAGTACTGGATTTTTATGAGTGGAAACATTCATAGATAGAAATTATAAAAATACATCGATGTGATTCAATAATATCAATTAGGAAGATCTTAAATTATCAACTTCAAAAAGATTCAAATTTCAATTTTGATTAAAATCATAAAATTGTTCATATCAGCCACTTAATACTTCAGCTTCTTTCTCTAAAAACAAATAAGTCATCAACCGAAAGATGAAATCCTGAATTCTTTTGATTTTACAAGTTCGATTTAAAGAAAACAAAGGATAAAAAAGCGAAATACGGAAACTCCAAAATTTGGGCGATGAAGACGGACAATCAAGTCGGATTTTTGGATATCGTTAGCTGACCCATGCTTATTTCAAAATAGGATTTCAAAAAAGAAAACAATAGCTATCATATCAGCCAGTTTTACTTCACGAGTCAACGGTTTTCCCTCGTAGACTCATTAAGTTGATGATTCTATATATATTTGGAAAAAGTATTTAGTTTTTCTTTTAGTATTTTTCTTGTTAATTTTATGTGGAGATTTTTTTTCTTAAAATCAAGAAATTAGTATTTATTTTTTTAAAACAAATTTGTTCCCTTGTCTAGTTTAAGGACAACAATATACCTCCGGATGTGCCTTCCGAACACAATTTAACCCTAGTTTAAGTACCTTAGTTTAATCTAGTTGAACCTGTAATCCCTATATTTCAGTTTTAGTAACCTTGTAATAGCACTACTACTATTGTTAGCACTACTCCTACTGTTAGCACTACTCCTTTAAGAGCAGAGATTGGAATCTATATCAAGAGACAATCAAAGCTAACAACTCAATTGAAGTGATGGATCAAGCCGAATATCAAAGGAGTCGACAGATATCCCTCGGGAAGTTCACCGCAACAAAAAAATACAAGGGCCTAACAAGCAACTTCAATCAATTACATCGAACACCTCTTCCGCCAACTAAGTTCTTATGGACATCGTCGTGTCCATTAACAGTACAACTTTTCTTGTGGAAAGTATTGACCCAAGGCCTTCTGACCTCCGACTCTAACATCCTCCCACGATGCAACTCTGATTCAAAGAATGTTATTTTCCTTCAATATCATGTTGATGTAGATTCATGGCTCACCAATCTTATTGTAACTGATGAATCTTTGGGTATTATATACCCTCATGTAATAGCCCATTAGTAGTAGTTTAATAAATTTTATGCTTCAAAAAAAAAGAAAAACTCAAAATGGTAAAGTGAGTTTCATCAAAAAGTTTAGAATTTTTTTTTTCTTCTTTTGAACATAATTTTCTTTTAATTTTTACTTGTTTTGCTTATATTTTTTTCAAAAATTAGTACTTGAATATTCTTAAAATTGATAAACGATACGAAAACTTAAGATAAAATTTGGAGGGTCAAGATCTACTGAATCTTGTGTTTTCCTTCCATTAATGTATCTAAGCCGTGCGTCAAGGGCAATAGACCAATAAAAAAAAAGATTGGACAATATTTGATGATCTTTATTTATTTCTTACCCTGTCTGCCTTGTCTGTTACCCTGAAAGTCAGACCATGACTTTTCCGTATAACCAAATGAAGGCCAAAGCTAATATTTTAACATCTATATCCACATCCATTGAAGCACACTCTGATGTGAATGTTATTAGGTGATGTGTTACTATCTGTAGTAGGTGTGAGTTCGTTAGACCAAGAAGCTAGGATAATGTGTTTGGTATCATTTGTTACCGGATCATTGTTATTTTAGCTTATCTCATTACAGGATTTAGTCATAGGAAGGTATCATTAGGTATTGGAAACATTGTTATTTTAATTTATCACATTATTACAGGATTTAGTTGTAGCAAGGGGCTAACCCGGGCTCTAGCCCGTCCCTAATTTTAGCTAGGTCAAATTTTTTTATAGGTAATTTTCTGAAAATTAGTAATTAGACCATCTATATTTTTGAGAATTAGTAATTAGCTCACCTTTATTTATGGTTAATCCTTGCAGTTGTAGCACAATTCATTTTTAGCCCAAAATCTTGTATAAAACATAAATTTTCTCCATTTACTTTCTCATTTTTCCTTTATAAACCATAAATTTCATTCTCCAATCACTTTTCAGAATTAAAATTTCTGAATTTTAATGTTATACATGTCTATGTATCTAATATTTTAGAGGTAAATCCTAGCTAACCATTATTTATGTAGCTCGTTCCAAAAAATTTGCGCCGCATTGATGACTTAGTAATATTCTATCCTACCTAGCAAGACTTCTGGGTCCGTCCCTGGAAGGAAGGCTCCTGGCAGCCAGAGTAATCTAGAAGTAATCTAAAGATAATCATGGATGCTAACAGGGTACCATACGCGAATTAGTCCAAATATAATGAATGTCTTATCTGATGCGGATCTTAGTACACCCTCAAGCAATATAAATATCCCCAATTAACGATATTGGAAATAATAACGGGAATACAATTTATTTCAAAATATCATCACTAATTTTTTTTAATGTGCCATGATAGCGACTCTTGAAGCGATTTATTAAATGCTGTATTGTTTTTAAAATGATCTATATTTTCAGTAGATACTGTTACAATTTTAATTTCTGCTGTTAACTTCCAAAATGATTTTTTTCTTTTTTGGAATTTTTAAAATGGTAAATGATGTTGTTATACGTTTTAAATAGTTTTTCTTTCTAGAAAATATTATAGAAAAAATTGCTTCAAACTCGTCATATAAGTAAAGGAAAATGGTGCCAAATTATGAAATAATATGATCATAGCTGCATAAGCATAACC
The DNA here is from genome assembly GCA_023531295.1 of Papaver armeniacum. Taxonomy (NCBI): domain Eukaryota; kingdom Viridiplantae; phylum Streptophyta; class Magnoliopsida; order Ranunculales; family Papaveraceae; genus Papaver; species Papaver armeniacum. The sequence continues at coordinate 641,065 of JAJJWW010003236.1, forward strand.
AATTCCACTGGTTCTCCATCTCATGTTGCGATGTCGACACCTATTATAATCATTTGGGAGACCTAAGAGCAACCACTACGGGAAAAACTTGCGAGAATTGTGATAGGCCAAGTCACTACATATATGGAACATTATATATTTTTACTTCAACAACACTTATAAGTGTTGTTGTAGGTTTCTATTTAAAAAAAAAGAAAAAAAATCAAAACTTGTGAACTGAAAGGGTGGTTGATGAGCTAGACTTCTATTTAGTAGGTTCATGTTCGAATCTCCCCAATAAGATATTTTTCATTAACATATTTTTGTGTTCTTCAACAACACTTGTGAGTATTGTGATAGGCTAAGTCACTACATATATGGAACAACGTTGTTATAGCTAAATGTCGTCACAACTGTTTTTCTTAAGGAGTTGTCGTTTGTTTTCTTAGCGCAACCCCTTGTTTCCTAAGGGTTGGCAGTGATGACATACCGCAACTCTTCCTTTGAAACCAGTTGTAAAACATAGGACTTTTTACAATACTTAGCGAAGGGTTGTAAATCTCCAGTTGTAGATGTATATTTTTCCTGTAGTGAACTGCAGTGGGACGAGTAAAACTAAAGACTAAAAACCAAAAAAAAGTTAAAGATATGGTTTTAGTCCGTGGTGAGACACTACGTTGGAGGAGTAAATTTGGTGGAGCGGAGTTAGAATGGTTCGTCTGATATGGGGCGTAGTTGTTAAAAGTGCGTTTGGGTTGGACGCTACTTTAAGTTACGCTGACGTTGGGCGGTGTTTAAATTTGCGTTTGGTGTGGAACGTAATCCAGTAACTACGCTCTGACGGGCGCAAATACAAATTACGCCTGAATGGGACGCAAATACTACAATTCGCCTGATGGGGCGCAACTTGAAACTACGCCTGATGGGGCGTAGCTTGGGCCTGCGCCTGATGGGGCGCAACTTAGTGACTCCGCCCTGTAAAACAAGATGGTAATCCAAGATAAAGATCAAATCAACATGGCCGAGGAAAACAACCACATAACATAAGAAATTACAAACTTGACTAATAATGATAATTAGGAAAGTTCTAAATTATATATATGGGCAGAAAAACACACACGTAGTTAAACCAACAAATGGGGCGTAGTTTCAAGCCTGCGCCTGATGGGGCGCAACTTATAAATGCGCCCCATGCATTCAACAGGCGTTACTGCCAATTGCGCCCCATACATTCAACAAAGTTACTTATAATTGCGCCCCATCATTCTACAGGCGGTACTAGTAATTGCGCCTGACTACAGGCGGACTTTAAAATCACGCCGGTGAGACGTAACTTGTGACTACGCTCGAATGAGGCGCAATATTATGGTGCCGCTTGGTATCAGGCGCAAATGTTAATTACGCCCCAGTGGGAGTCTAAAGTTGCGTTTCAATCGGGCGAGTCTAAATTTACGTCTCATTAACAAACGCAACTTACAGCTACGCCCAATCAGGCGTAGACGCAGATTACGCCAGACTATAACTAAACCAAAGACCAAATTTGGTTTGGTTTTTAGTTTTAGTCTGGGATTTACTCTTTACTCCACTCGATAGTGTCTCAGTTTTCGACCAAATTTTTAGTTTTAGTCGATGACTGTGGATGCTCTAAAACCATCTGCCCAACTTGCTCTAATCTCATCTTTTCTCTATTACCTTTATTCTACTTTGGTTTTGCATTATTTAATCGGTAGAAATCCATATAAAACAAAACAATTGATCCATATATAATTCTTGGTGCCCCTGTCCCAGTTGCATCGAAGCGTTATTTGCCACAAACCCATGAGTGAAGGGGAGACGGAATATGATTTATGTTTTCAACTTGGACAAAATAGAGTTTTGAACCATCTCTAGACTTCACTGTCCATAACGCTGAGACTAAGTCTTATGGGCTAGATTTGAGGTGCTAGATTAGCACTTAAGTGTTGCAATTCAAAAAAAAAAGTGTGGCAAAAAAGTTAACACTAGTTCTCTCTCCTACCAGTTGCTAGCATGTGAACTAGCATGCTAGATAGTTCTGTTGAATGATTCAAATACTGAAAACTACCTTTTCGCGGAATGGTTCAACGGCGAGAGATTTATTTTTGATCGACGGCTGAGATTTAATTGAACCATTCAAATACTGGCGCGAATGGTTCGGCATTGGTCGACGTGGACTGCTAATCTAGCTGCTAGATTAACACTCCCATAAGACTTAGGAGGTAGTCCTGACTGCTAATCTAAGTGCTAGACTAGCACCCCATAAGACTTAGTCTGACTATTCTTTTGTGGTTTGAAGCCACAAAAGAAACTGATACAGTGATAGGGAAAGCTTCCGAGAGCGCCTAGCATGTCCAAAAAAAGAAAGGGATTGGCAACCTAATTTGCTATGCGTAACTATTTTTTTTCTTCCATGAATTGGGACATGAATGTGTTCAATCTGAGTTTGAAACTCAGACATCATATACCTACTGATGGACTAAAATAAGATTACACAGAAAAAAAAAAATCAGATGCAGCTCGTGAGGGCAAGAAACATGCATATACACATTTCTAAGTTCACACAATGATGTTGTCATTTGGGTCATCGGATGAGCACCACATTTGTACATTAAAACATACAACCTTACGTTATATCCAAAATGATTCTCTAAGATTAGGCCTTTTGGTGTTCGCAGTGAGGTTTACAAGCCCAAAAAAAAAGTAATCCACAAGCAGGTACGAAGGAACGGGTGCAAGTAGGGCCTAATAGCATGTTTGGATTGCAAATAAGAAATAACTTTTCGACTTTTAGAAGTCGAAAAGTCACAAATTAATTTGGCTGTCACGTTTTAAAACAACTGCTAGCAATCGAAAAGTTAATTATTTGAAAAACAAAATAGATAGCGTCTGATTTCTGATCATAATTCCGACTTGAAAAAACATAAATCAGAAACAAATACATGCTATAAAACCTGGCTTGATTGGGGTATACCCAAACTAATTGGGGTATGATGCGTGTCGTAGGTGCAATCAAATTAATTCAATATTTCCACTCAATTAAAAATAATATAATGGAAGTCAAGTTCGTTCCCACGAGGAGCAAGAGATTCTAGTTGTAAAAATTGTCACAAAAAGGGGATGTATAAAGCAAAAGAAAATAAACAAAGCAGTTAAAATCGAAAGTTGAAAGCAATAAGAGAGACAAGACCAAGGAATCCTTCTTCGTTACGAAACAATGAATCAAGTTATGTTCTATTCTACTTGTTATTAGTCACAAATTATCACCAACCGTAGGTAAAGACTAAGGTCGATTGCTAAACCCCTAAATCCCTTGTATCACCGGACACGGAAGTTCTCGACTATCGGATTCTATTTACCAAACCACCTAGTAGTAGCTCACTCTAGATGTAATTTAAATAAACGCATTAAGATTTATGAACTTATTAGGTTAATATTAGTAGTTAGACTCTTAGATCAAGGTCTACTTGCTAACGTTGTTTTCACACACAATTGCTCCACGGAATCCTCCGCAAGGTCTCGTGTTTGCTACTTATGTAAAGAGTCAAGAAACGATTACTTATCTCCTAACTTTCACTAGCTTTAGATCAAATTAACAAATCAATTTAGTTGCACTCCAAACAATCTATCAATCAATCATGAATGTCTTTAAGATCATTCCTATTAGTAAAAACAAACGATAATTATGTGAAAAACTTCAAGATAGAATTGAAAACAAAAACTTAAATCATATGTTAAAAACTAGGAATTCATCCTCAATCAATAAGAAAATTAGTTACTCATGTTTTTGAAATTCACACAAATAATAATTAAAAGGAGAATTTTCAAGAGTTCACACAAATAACTAAAAAGAAAAATCTTAGAAAAGCAAGCAAAAACACAAGTGATGTGTGTGTAGAGAGGTGTGTAGAAGTTGTAGAAAACTTCTCTATTTATAGGCTTCAATATTCTCCAAATCTTCCAAGGAATAGAACCCTTTTCCTTTTGCAATTCAATTTCCAAATTCAAGTCTTTCTCTTCTTCCATCTTCTCTTTCCAAATTTGAGTCCAATTCTCCATCCAATTCCTAGCCAAAGTCTTCACACCCATGAGAGAAGTCCATAGAAAATTCTGGAATTTTTGCTCGCCGGAAAATCGGGATTGTGGCGGGAATCCCCGGAATAGTCTTAGGAAAAACATCTCAGTGTGGCAAGTCAAACCGGTCCTTTGGTCAACGAGTCAAATCGTCCGGTCAACTAGTCAAAGTCATACCGGAGTCGAGTCGGTGAGTCAGCCGGTTCATCCTCGAATCGGATCTCGAGTCGAGTCGTTATCGACTCCTTACTCATCCGAGTCGAACTCCGTCCATAAGCTCCAACTGTTGCAGGCCATATTTTCTCGCTGCACTATCATTGTGCTTCACTAGCTCCTTAGCCAGCCATCTTGGCTCTGTATGTTGCATTTCATCACCAGTGCCTCAGTACTTCTCAACACCACTAGCACTTGCAAGCATTTTTATCAACACCAGAGGATTATCAATACCTCCACAGCTCTGTAATCACACAGCCATTGTGACCATGGCAAAGACACCCCTCTGTTTCTAGCCATAGCTCCATATCATTCCTCCACACATAATCGGCAGACACCACCCATGGCATCAATAGCTCAAAGCGCAACATACACAAGACTCTGGCGGGAGACATTCTCAATTTCACTAAACCATTGCAGATTCATCCTTGCGCATTCTCAGAAAGCAATAACATCCTCTCCTTGTACCACCTGCACTGCATATCCTTTATCACAACTGCCTGCAACTACTCATGGTGCTATTCTCATAACATAACACCTGAACTGCAACTCCGAACCTAGCATTCATCTAAGCTTAGCTCAATTTCCCATATTAACCACGTAACCCTCATCAACTTCAATTCTCAATGGCGTCGCGAGCTTCGAAGTTCTCTCTCTCTTCCTTGCCCCGAATCCGGCTGAACCAGCTTGCCTCAACTTCAACGACCATCATTTAGTGCACTAATCCATCTCAATCAGCTCCACCGTCAGTAACTCCCTTCGTTCATTCGCCATGGCACTAACACTTGCTCTTCCATACCCTGCACAACACATTCATCACAAGACATCCAACCTCCACCCGAGTCTTCCCCGTAAGCTCAAACACTAAGCAACAACAAGAACACCGCCATGGGTCACCTCAACCTGACCCCTGCTTCAACCCAAGCACAACCCAACAGCCATCTCCATTGTAGCTTCTTCAACACCCCCTGGTAATTTCTTGGCTCATTGCCACAATTCAACCCATAATCACAACACCACTTCATTTCATTCTGCCTCGCAACACAACATCCTGGCACCTTAACAATCACCCATTTCAATGAATCCACAAACAAAATACCATTTAGCCATTTAAGGCCAAAGCACCACATCAGACTCAATGCTCTTCTCGGCTAATTTTGTACCATAATAGCACCCAAATTGCTAACAAATTCAAACCACGGCTATTCAACACAGTGCAAGACCTCCCCGCTATTCAAATTTCGGTTTCCACAACCCCATTCTCATCTTCCGATTCATCATAACTTCCAACCTTGCTCATACCTACACATACATCTATGGTTTCATTCATTCATTCTCTTAAGTCCCTGTTTCATACTCTCTCCAGCTCAAATACCTTCCATCGATCCCTGTACAGAAGCATCATCTTGACAACCCCATACTCACATTGATCCTGTAATCAATCTCACTAGCTGCTTCAACAGATTCACTTCATACATTTGTTCATCATCAGCTTCAGTTAAGAATCAGTAGCAACAACTCTCAATTTCAGCTTCAATTTCTCGATTCAAGAATCGACTTCATCTCCACCTCAAACCTCAGACCCATTTGATTCTAACCTAATCAATCTCACAGATCCCCTCTTCTCTGTGTCTTCAAATCGCCACCATACCCATCTCATAGCACCACCAGAAACGGTAACGGAAAACCCTAGCTTGAGTTCATCAATTTCTCGATCTACTCCATTAACGACAGCAACCAATTCTTCATCATCTCCATTAACATCTTCCTCTTGTTCTCCACCATCGATCTCAATCGTCCCATTAATTCTTTCAACAAAGAATCGTCATCCTCTTCTCTTCGATTTAGTTTTCTCGATTTTTCTCTCAATTTCGTAAGTAGATGCATTGATTAATAAGTTCGGTGTGAAAGAAAGTGAATGAGGAGAAGAAAATATCTTCTCGATTTAGGTTTGGGTTAAATGGGGCGGATTCGGGACGGTGTGGGCGTGGGTCTATGGGTTTGGGTTTATACATCCATTTTAGGGTGTGGATACAAACACTACATTTTCGGATAAGGGCTACCCCAATTGTGCCCTTAACTTGAACTGTCCTTTCTTTAGTAATCCTCTTTAGAGAGTAACCCTTAACCTTGGCTGGGTTCCAAATAGTGATCGCCCATGAAATGACAATTTTGCCCTTTTGGCTCAAAATAGAGTAATTTCTTCTTTTTTCCTCCGTGTGACTCCAAAGTAGCTACAAAACTCAAAACAAACGTAAAATACATAATTTACAAGAAAAATAGCAAAGAAAGCATAAACTACTAGATAGTAAATTAGGTGTATTCTACACCTATCAAATTCCCCCACACTTAGACTTTGCTAGTCCTCGAGCAAATCAAACTAAAAACTCACAATTTCAAAGCGTTCAAGCATCCAAAGAGTTATGAGGACATAGAGTTTCGCATGCTAGTAATAAGAAATTAGAAATACTAAAGAACATATTCTCGTTCTTAAATGTTGAGTGAGAAATAACCACACCATAATAAGAGAACGCGTGTTTGAGAAACGATCAATAAGCATTTCGCCTCGACTTCTGCCTCACCAAAAGGATTTTATGATAATTGCACTCAAAAAGACGGCTTTTTTATGGTTCTCACATGTGTGCAGGTAGGAATGAAGAGAGAATTCCTGCAACACGTTGAATGGTGGGAAGGAAAACTTCCGAAATATTTTTTTTTTTTTTTTAAAAAAAAACACATCTTTTAATATTTTGAAAAACCATTTTTCTGACGATCTCTACGAAAGGAAATCAACCATTTATATTGAGGATGAGATTACTTACTTACCTTCACATCCGATCGCCAATTATGATAACACCACTCTCACGGCATCCAATAGAAAACGTATTCCGCTCCTCGTCTTTAACTTCTTGGTCTTCGTCTTGGTTTCAACTATTGATGATAAACCCTTGAATTTCATAAATCCTTAACAATTTTAACTCTTTTTACCTTAAATCCTTGTCGCTTGAAACTTCCTTATATATTTTCCTTTCCCACGCTCATTAAATTAACAAAACAAATATTTCTCTTGTTTTTTTTTTTTTTTTTTTTTTTTTTTTCTTTTTTTTTTTTTTTTCAAATTTTTTTTTTTTTTTTTTTTAAATCAAACCATGACCGTGGGAGAAGTATTTTACCGCTTGATTCTTCACAACTTGTATTGTCTTGAAATCATAAACTTCAAAAATTCTCACCTTTTAATTTTCTTCGCTCTTATGAATAAGTCTTCAGACTTGAATATAAAATTACCTCATTGTATTGTAAGTCTTCAACATATATGTAAAAATCCGCTCATTTGTATGTTGCTTTACTTGAATTTGAAATTTGCTCTTTTTCTCGTTGCTTGTAAACCTTAAACTTTTCCAACTTTCCTTGTAGATTTTGATGTCGCTCCTTGTTGATGATGAGAGTGTTTCTATGGATCCGTTGTTGTCAAGAGAGAGAATGGTGCTAACCGCAAATCGAACTACAAGAAGGAAGCTTTCATCCATGGACATCACCCTCATGATTGACAAAATTAGCACTCAAGAGATCAAAGAGTAGTGCTTCTATTGGTGGGAGGTTGGGTAGCTCACCATTCTACCCGAATTGACGTATGGTGACACACACTCAAAAGAAGCTCTTTAGTAGATGGAAGAATTCTGGTCGGTGCCTCTCATGATATGAATATGGGTAGTCTCCACTAATGATTGATCAGCAACTCTAATAACGCATTTCTTCCTGCACCAAATTCGCATCACCGGCATGATTAAATCCATTATTTAACACTCAAACAAGCAAGAAATCCGAATGTAGTTCTCTAACATTTCCAAGTTCAATTATGTCGGTCAAAATCTCTATGTAAACATACCTAGAAGTATGCTAGTGACTCTAAAATCTTTAAAAGTTGGAGTTTTAAGTAAAACTTTTTTTTTTTTAACTTTTTTTGATTTTTTTTTGTAATTTTTGTTTCAAAAACATGCTTAACCACTCCCCCACACTTAAACCTTACATTGTCCTCAATGTAATTGAATCCTCCTAGTAAAGTCAAGGTGGGAAATTTTAACATGATAAGAAACAAGAAAAAGAAATAACAAAAAGCAAAAAGATAAGAAATACAAAACCTATGGGTTGCCTCCCATTAAGCGCTTGTTTTAAAGTCGACGGCCCGACTTAGCTTTTGCAAGATTCATTAGCCCGGATCAATCTCTTTCACGGGAAAACATGACTTCACGTCACTAGGGTATCGCGTTGTCTCAAAGATATTGAAGTGGATGAGTGTACCATCAAACTCCATAGTCAAGGTGCCATTTTGGACATCAATCTTTGTTCCGGCGGTGCTTAAGAATGGTCTACCCAAAAGCAAAGGTGTAGACTTGGAAGAATTCTCATCATTCATGTCTAAGACATAGAAATCGGCCGGAAATACAAGCTCATTAACCTGCACCAAAACATTCTCAACAATCCCTTTCGGGTAAACATTAGATCGGTTAGCAAGTTCAAGAACTACCCCGGTCTCTTTAAGAGGACCAAGATTCAAAGAATCATAAATCGAGGAAGGCATAACATTAACCGATGCTCCCAAATCTAGCAAAGCTCGAGTAAACCTTGTTTTACCAATTGTGCAAGGTATATTGAAACTACAGGGGTCCTTTAATTTTGGTGGGAGTTTCTTGAGAATAAACGCCGAAGCATTCTCCCACACTCATGACTTCATTCCCTTTCAACCTTTTCTTCTTCACGCACAACTCCTTTAAGAACTTTGCACAACGAGGAATTTGACGAATAGCTTCTATGAGTGGAATATTGACTTGTACTTTCTTAAAGATCTCCCAAATATCCATGTATTCCAAGTCTTTCTTTGATTTAGCAAACGGCTAGGGAACGGGGTGGAGTTGTGAAAGTAGGAACCGTCTCCTCGGGTTGGTTGGTTGGAGATGTTTTCTCCTTTGATGCGGTTTCAATTTCCTCTTCTCATCATACACCTTATCTTGTTGATTTGGTTGCTCCACTTGTTTCCCACTCCTCAAAGTAATCGCATTAACGCTCTCTCTTGGATTAACAAATGGTTGTGAAGGAAGTTTTGTGGACGCTTGCGCTTGCAATAAGTTCACATCGGTCGCTAATTGCCCCACTTGAATTTGTAACTCCTTGATTGCCGAATCGGTCTTTTGTTGGTGTTGTTGAACCATAGTGGTGAGACCTTGCACACCTTGCATTAACGCATTGAGCTTGTCATCATTCAAAGAACCACGCTCCTTGACTTGTTGTGGTTGAAATTGTTGTTGAGGTTGGAAACGTGATTGTTGGAAACCACCTTGTTGCTCATATGGATTGGGAACCGCCGCTTGCTTATTTGCATAACTAAAGTTGGGATGATCCTTCCAACCTGGGATTGTAGGTATTGGAGTATGGATCGCACCTTGGCCTTTGATTTGGATATAAAGCATTCACTTGTTCTGGCCTCACCATCCGGAATAATCACCGCTGCATCCTTTGCATCATTATCTCCATGTTACTCATCCTTTGATCAAGATGTGATGAATCACTTACTTCATGCACTCGCCTAACCATTGGTTCATCCCTTGTGTAGAATTGTTGCGAGTTCGCAGCCATACTTTCAATCAACTCGGTAGCTTGGGCCACCGTCTTGTTCATTAATGCACCACCACCCGCGGCGTCAAGAAGAGACCTATCACTTGGGTGGAGAGCTTCATAGAAGTATTGGAGTATCATAACATCACTAAATTGATGGTGTGGACAGCTTTCCACCAACCTCTTGTATCGCTCCCAACATTCATACAATGATTCTCCCACTTGTTGTTTCAATCCACAAATCTCCTTGCGAATTTGAGTAGCTTTGGATGCGGGAAAATATCTCTCGAGGAAAAGTTTCTTCATCCCATTCCATGTTGTGATACTTCCGGAAGGCAAATAATATAACCATTCCTTAGCATTGCCCGCCAAAGAAAACGGGAAAGCTTTCAACATTGCTCCATCCTCATTAGTCTCCGGTGGAAGCATAGCCATAACTATGGTGTAGAAGTCCATAAGATGTTTGTTTGGGTCCTCATTCACCATGCCATGGAACTTTGGTAACTCTCTAATCAACCCCGACTTGATCTCGAAGGTTGAATTAGTTTGGATACACCATTGTTGTGTATCAAGCTTGTGAGAAGCTAGGTCCTTTAGTGTACGATCAGCCATTGTTTCTTCCTCTTTGTCCGAATCACTTGATGAAGAAGGAGAAAGTGGAGTGTTAATCGCACGAATGAAATCCTTTAGTTGAGTGCCGGATCGAGGACGTATTGGACTCGGTCTACCCTCTCTAAGCATTCACCAAAGGTATAACACCCGAAACAAGATTCTCACAAACTAAGTTAGATACGGTAAAGAATCTAACAAAGCAAGAATAAAGCAAAAAGAAAAATTAAAAACAACTAAAAATCGCCCGTTGCTCCGGCAATCTGGCGCCAAAATTTGATGCGTGTCGTAGGTGCAATCAAATTAATTCAATATTTCCACTCAATTAAAAATAATATAATGGAAGTCAAGTTCGTTCCCACGAGGAGCAAGAGATTCTAGTTGTAAAAATTGTCACAAAAAGGGGGATGTAAAAAGCAAAAGAAAATAAACAAAGCAATTAAAATCGAAAGTTGAAAGCAATAAGAGAGACAAGACCAAGGAATCCTTCTTCGTTACGAAACAATGAATCAAGTTATTTTCTATTCTACTTGTTATTAGTCACAAATTATCACCAACCGTAGGTAAAGTAGCTAGCTCGCTAAACCCCTAAATCCCTTGTATCACCGGGACACAGGAAGTTCTAGTTATCGGATTCTATTTACCAAACCACCTAGTAGTAGCTCACTCTAGATGTAATTTAAATAAACGCATTAAGATTTATGAACTTATTAGGTTAATATTAGTAGTTAGACTCTTAGATCAAGGTCTACTTGCTAACGTTGTTTTCACACACAATTGCTCCACGGAATCCCTCCGCAAGGTCTCGTGTTTGCTACTTATGTAAAGAGTCAAGAAACGATTACTTATCTCCTAACTTTCACTAGCTTTAGATCAAATTAACAAATCAATTTAGCGTGCACTCCAAACAATCTATCAATCAATCATGAATGTCTTTAAGATCATTCCTATTAGTAAAAACAAACGATAATTATGTGAAAAACTTCAAGATAGAATTGAAAACAAAAACTTAAATCATATGTTAAAAACTAGGAATTCATCCTCAATCAATAAGAAAATTAGTTACTCATGTTTTTGAAATTCACACAAATAATAATTAAAAGGAGAATTTTCAAGAGTTCACACAAATAACTAAAAAGAAAAATCTTAGAAAAGCAAGCAAAAACACAAGTGATGTGTGTGTAGAGAGGTGTGTAGAAGTTGTAGAAAACTTCTCTATTTATAGGCTTCAATATTCTCCAAATCTTCCAAGGAATAGAACCCTTTTCCTTTTGCAATTCAATTTCCAAATTCAAGTCTTTCTCTTCTTCCATCTTCTCTTTCCAAATTTGAGTCCAATTCTCCATCCAATTCCTAGCCAAAGTCTTCACACCCATGAGAGAAGTCCATAGAAAATTCTGGAATTTTTGCTCGCCGGAAAACTGGGATTGTGGCCGGAATCCGGCCGGAATAGTCGCCGGAAAAACATCTCAGGTGACTGGCAAGTCAAACCGGTCACTGGTCAACGAGTCAAATCGTCCGGGTCAACTAGTCAAAGTCATACCGAGTCGAGTCGGTGAGTCAGGCCGGTTCATCCCTGAATCAGATCTGAGTTAGAGTCAGTTATCAGCTCCTTACTCATCTGAGTCGAACCTGTCCATAAGCCCGAACTGTTGCAGCCATATTTTCTGCTGCACTATCTTTGTGCTTCACCAGCTCCTTAGCCAGCCATCTTGGCTCAGTATGTTGCATTTCATCACCAAATGCCTCGGCACTTCTCAACACCACTGGCACTTGCAAGCATTTTTATCAACACCAGAGGATTATCAATACCTCCACAACTCTGTAATCACACAGCCATTGTGACCATGGCAGCACACCCTCTGTTTCTAGCCATAGCTCCATATCATTCCTCCACACATAATCGGCAGACACCACCCATGGCATCAATAGCTCAAACTGCAACATACACAAAGACTCAGGCGGAGACATTCTCAATTTCACTAAACCATTGCAGATTCATCCTTGCGCATTCTATAGCAATAACATCCTCTCCTTGTACCACCTGCACTGCATATCCTTTATCACAACTGCCTGCAACCACTCATGGTGCTATTCTCATAACATAACACCCGAATCGCAACTCCAAACCTAGCATTCATCTAAGCTTAGCTCAATTTCCAATCTTAACCACGAACCCTCATCAACTCCAATTCTCAATTCGCAAGCCCGACCGAATTCTCAATGCCTTCAACTTCAACAGCCCATCATTTAGTGCACTAATCCATCTCAATAAGCTCCACCTTTGCCCAGAACTCCCTTGTTCAACGCCATGGCACTCTGCTCTCCATACCCTGCACAACACATTCATCACAGTACATCCAACCTCCACCTGAGTCTTCCCTGTAAGCTCAAACACTAAGCAACAACAGCAACACTGCAATGGGTCACCTCAACACAGCCCCTGCTTCAACCCAAGCACAACCCAACAGCCATCTCCACTGTAGCTTCTTCAACACCCCCAGTAATTTCTTGGCTCATTGCCACAATTCAACCCATAATCACAACACCACTTCATTTCATTCCTGCCTGCAACACAACATCTCCGGCACCTTAACAATCACCACTCAATGAATCCACAAACAAAATACCATTTAGCCATCTAAGGCAAAGACCACATCACCAATGCTCTTCTCAGCTAATTTTGTACCATAATAGCACCCAAATTGCTAACAAATTCAAACCCTGGCTATTCAACACAGCTGCAAGACCTCCTTCTATTCAGCTCAGTTTCACAACCCCATTCTCATCTTCCGATTCATCATAACTTCCAACCTGCTCATACCTACACATACATCTATGGTTTCATTCATTCATTCTCTTAAGTCCATGTTTCATACTCTCTCCACCAAATACCTTCCATCGATCCCCGTATTTAAGCATCATCTTGACAACCCCATACTCACATTGATCCCGTAATAAATCTCACTAGCTACTTCAACAAGATTCACTTCATACATTTGTTCATCATCGCTTCGATTAAGAATCGCAGCAACAACTCTCAATTTCGCCTTTCCAATTTCTCGATTCAAGAATCGACTTCATCTCCACCTCAAACCTCAGACCCATTTGATTCTAACCTAATCAATCTCACAGATCCCCTCTTCTCTGTGTCTTCAAATCGCCACCATACCCATCTCACAGCACCACCAGAAACGGTAACGGAAAACCCTAGCTTGAGTTCATCAATTTCTCGATCTACTCCATTAACGACAGCAACCAATTCTTCATCATCTCCATTAACATCTTCCTCTTGTTCTCAGACCATCGATCTCAATCGTCCCATTAATTCTTTCAACAGCAATCGTCATCCTCTTCCCTTCGATTTAGTTTTCTCGATTTTTCTCTCAATTTCAGAAGTAGATGCATTGATTAATAAGTTCAGGTGAAAGAAAGTGAATGAGGAGAAGAAAATATCTTCTCAATTTAGGGTTGGGTTAAATGGGGCGGATTCGGGTACGGGTGTGGGTGTGGGTCTATGGGTTTGGGTTTATACATCCATTTTACCAGCTGATAATAGCACTACATTTCTGGATAAGGGCTACCCAGTTTGGCAGCCCCTTAACTCACTACACCATTTTTAGGGATTAGCAACGGAGCATGGACGTTGCTGACCGGGGTCGCAACGGCAGGTTGACGTTTCAAAACACGGTGTTGCATTTTTTCGCAACGGCATAAGCTCCGTTGCGACTCTTGGTCAGCAACGGAGATTCGCAACGTACTGTGCCGTTGCGACGCTATTTATTCGCAACCAAGGTCTGCCGTTGCTGTCGTTTCTAATTACAGGAATACCCCTACCCGGAACTAAATTGTTACTGGTTCTGGTTCTAATTTAGCAACATATAAAAGACGTTGCTAATATTTTGCAACATAAAAAAAAAAAGGTCAAGTCTGCATTAACCTGGTCAAAATCCAATCCCCCCCCCCCCCCTGCAGTTACCCAAGTTCCCCACATTTATCATTTCCACAGATATACATTCATTCATTCAACATACATTCAATCATTCATTCAACATACAAAACTGTATCAAATTATGAAAATGTATTCTTCAATTGATTTTAACAAAAAGTAGTATTTGATACAAATGTGTTCTAAGTATCACAACAAACTAGTGTACACATTAGAAACATACTTGGTTCCTAAGTTCAGTTCATGTAAAGTTACGAAATTCCTAAGTTCTTCTAACTTAAATCACTATAAGGAGATACTACATAAACTTACAAATCTTGCAGCTGCTAAGGGACCTAATGGCTAGCTGCTGCTAGCTCCTCCAACCTTTCTGATCTCACAACAAACCATCATTCAATTAACCTGCGAACAAACTAATAAATTAGATTATATTAGATTAGATTGAATTATGTTGTAGTCCTTCAGTATGTAATGGTACAGATTGATGAATTGTGTTGCAGTCCTTCAGTTTCCTCTATCATGTGATAATACAGTGAATTAGACAGAATGCAGATCAGATAAGGCGAATCATACTATGCAATAATTCAAATAATCGATGTGTAGCAGTCAAATCTTTGATATTACAAAAATTATTTAAGAGGTATCGCGAGGCGATCCGAGTTCGGAGAGATCAAGAGAAAAATCATATTTGTGGGAAACACAATATTTCATTCAAGTCGATTTTTGAAGCTACGAGTGCTCACAATAGCGAGATCATGGATATGCCATTACAATCCTTGAGCCACACCATGTATAATAAGCACATCATAAAATACGTGCACTAATCGCTTTTACTTGTGTTATTGTTTTTCAATAAGTATGAAGGTTCGTAAACAGGAAAACTCTACCGTCTTCTATGGATTTCCGAGAATTTGATCACCTAACTTCTTCTCTTCCTTAAGTGATCCTCGTTCTACTCTATCAAACAGATACACCAGCGCCTTTCTGGTATAAGTGGAAAAAAAAAACATTTTAGCAACAATAAGATGTTAAGATAGTTCAAATTATACAATTAGAGGTGGAGTCTTGTTACCTCTCGGGAGAATTTTTTTCTATGCCCTAGAAAACGCCCGTGTCCCTCAACCGCCCTTGCCATGTTTCCGAGTAAGAAGGAATAAAAACATCACTTTCAACCGACACAATGTAGTCAAGTGCAAGAATTTTGGATGCATGAGATATGAATGGTTCAAGTTCTCAACCGATGCTATTTTTTTCCGTGAAAAAGTCGTCACGAGAGTGGGGTGTTCTCTCCGCATAAGAAATAAGGGATGGGGTCAAACATGAGGGTGACGTTTAAGCAACAATTTTAAAATGCTTAATCTCCTTTCGATCAAAACACTTATTCCGTGATTAACCTTGTACTTCTCCTAACATAAATTACAACAAAAAGGGCCCAATTTAATTTCTACCATTACGGTCATAGTACCCGATCAAGGTTAGTTCATCGGCCTCATCCGGAGATATATCATGTGTGCATCCACCGAAAGCAAGCATATCCTTCTCATATCATAAGTGTAAGGCGATGTACGGATTCATAGTACGATCAAATATCATATGATATAACAAAAATTATCATTACTTCAATATTCTAAAACTTACAATGATAAGTGACAAAATTAAAACACTTTACTTCATATTTGAAAGCCAATATTAATAATTATCCCCATATTTTGTTACATAACACAATGTCTTAAAAACAACAGTAAGTGTGCAAACCATTAGGCTCTCTTGAGGTGCTAGTTGTTTTTTGGTTCAATAGATTCATCACTTGATACATGTTACATAAAGTATATAAGAGTTGTTTAAATCCCACAAAAAGAAGAAAAATGGTTTTACAAAAGTAGAAAGGAATTAGTAAAGAGTAGTCATGCAATGAGGTATATAAATCGTTAAAACATGAATTAATAAGCTATGATTTGTCAAACTACGACAACTTATGGAAGAAGAAAATAATTTTAGTGTCTCATGAGACTACTATATAAGTAGTGGTAGTGGTAGCACTAAATTATAATGAGTGTTGAAATTAGATTCATTCTTTAAGTCCACTGACCTTAGCATCTCTGATAAGAAGACGTTTCACAGATCTATTTGTGATTTCGTTTGCTCACCAAAGGTATCTTGCGGTCACTGGGATCTGAGATGAGTAAACAGATTTAAATGAGCAACCAATGGAACCAACAACAACCATTCTACAAAAATTAAGAGAATGTAATGAATAGTTGAAGGGGTTAATAATTCGTAAAACAACGACATAATGCAAATGATAGAGTTTACGAATATTAATGAATTTTCGAAAAGAATAAATAAGAATCAGGATATAAACACATACTTCCATGAACACCATGGGGGTTTGGCCTCCTCTCCTCGATGTGTGCTTGCCGTCTATTGCTGTATTGGAGATGACTGCACAAAAAAGATGACCGATCAGATCTTAGAAGTATAAGCCCATTATGGTCAACCTCACGCCAAAAGAAAACATCCAATGAATCTTTAAATAAAAAGCATAGAAGACAAAACAAGCAACACAAATGTCAAAAAATTAAATAAAGTAAGGGACTATTGTCATGAACGATACGAGGAAGATGGTACTTTGAATGCGAGCTTTAAAGTGTTGTGGCTTTATTATTTGAAGTGTTTGAATCAAAACAAGATAATAAACATGAGAAGTGTAAGATACTTATGTAAGCTCAGCCGATGTAATTCCAAGTTCTTTAGCATTCCAAGAAAACCAATACTCAACCCTTTGCAGATTTCGTAAAAATCAGCAAGATGTTCATCATGTCATCATGTGAAAACAACAAGAAAATTTGGATCATCAAAAACTTTTGGGACCTAAGTATGCAACATTCAGAACAGAGCATATTAGCATACCTTGTAAAGTGGTTATTTCCAATAGCATACCTCTGCTCCAATTAACTTCAAGTTCTCTCATCAGGGGACCCTTGGTGCTGCAAGAGTAAAGTTTGAGGATAAGACTATGAGACCATGAATTTGAGTCATGAAATTGAATGATGCATTAGAAATAATCACAAATTATTTAAGATTTACAATGGATAAAGTATGAGTCAGAAGAATATTAATGCATTTAAAATAATGAACACGATGAAGTTTAAACTCTACTTGGTCACCTTTGAAGCCCGCATTGCAAGACATGAATTCACCCCACGGGCTTGCGGCGCAGTAATTGTGTGTATTGAGCTCATGTTAAAGTTAGATCATAAACATTTCAAGAATTTGGGGAAAAGCATCACTAACTTTGTAAGATTGTTGTTTGTAAACTAAAACTACAAGGAGGCCTCTTGCCACTCCGGTGCACTATTTGAAAAATCTTCAAAATCATTGATCCATAATACAAAAACACTCCATATTCGGTTAAATAAGAGTACAAGAAAACATTACGAAAAGGTTCACTTACTAATCAAACAAATAAGAAATCGTAGTAACAACGTAAGATAGCCTGGTCAAATCCGGGGTAACCTTTTTTGTAAACCTTCAATTCACTTAGAAATAAAAGGAATTCTCTAGCATATGAAATCAACGGCTTCCGAATCGCATTTATAATTCAAGTCACTACTAAAACTAAGCGACAGATAGTCAACAATCAATCACAACGAGCACAAAGAGTAAGGTATTAGCATAGGAGTAATAGTTACCTCAAATTTTTCTTCAAACCATGCTGATTTTCATTTTCCACACTCATCTTGTGATTCCACACAGAAAATCACACTTGAATTACCTCAATGAACACGAGAAAACAATAGGGAAAACACTACACTGTATCAATTATACACAAATCAGTTCTACTAAGCAAGAAGATTTTGAAACCCCCAAAATCTCTAAATACCAACCAATCAAGATTGTTAGGCAACTAAAGCAAGATTGCTTTATGTCTTTGAGATAGGCTATGGCGTTGTTGGTTGCTAGTGTCCGTGCCCCTACTCCTCCTCCGGGTCCCCGAGCTTGTCCCGAGCTGTTGTTAACCAACACAAACATTGAAAAACAAATTTCATTAAAACTTCACCAGATCAAAACATGCACTACCAATTAGATAATCTCACATTTTAGCTATGAGATAAGACTAAAACTTGAGTACGTATAATCCGTAGCTAGAACTCCAGCTTGGGGATCTACTTTTTATTTTATCTTCTAATAATTTACACATACCACAACAATAGAAACAGAAAACAACAAATTCATGCAAACCCCCTCCCCTTGAACATAAAAAAACTAATTGATAACTAACTAGATCTAGATTCCATAAACACAACAACTTATCTAACAAAAAAAAATTAAAAACCCAAATTGAAAATACAAATCTGAATTACAAGAGACAAAGAGAGGTCTAATAGGCTAATACTTGAACACGAGATTTATCTTTAGAATCATTAACTCTTCACTTGGTAGAGATGACTAAACCCTAAAATCGAAAGAGAAAGATGAAACTGAAAATCGAAATCGGAAAACACGGATTCGCAAATGAAACCATAAAATCGATAAACCGAAATCAAAAAGATGAAATAAAAATCCGTAAAATCGAAAATAGCAGATTCTACGAGATGAAAACCCTAAAATCGATAAACTTAAACTTAAATCGATAAACTGAAAAACTAGGTTCACAGTGAAACCCTAGAAAGCAAAATCTCCGAATCCTATAAATCGAAACGAAAAGATTACGCGAACGATTATACTCAGGCCGATGATTTCGGTGGTTTTAGAGGCGAAAGAGAAATGGGCGTTCTTCATGCAAAGATTGAGAGGAGATGAAAGAGTTCGAGAGATGGAAAGGAAAGAGTCTCGTGGGTGGAGAGAAAATGTGAAGGGAGAAAAAGATAAGGTGGGATATAGGCTTGCTTGGGTCAAGGGTGGAAAAAGAAGCAAGCCTTGACCAAGTTTGACTTGGGCGTATTTAGTAGTCCTAGTGTTCCCGACCACACGCGTACTTCACACTTGAACAAAGCGCAGTTGCTATTTGCAACCTACGAGCACGGTTGCAAAATTAGCAACGCCAATGTGCCATTATGAAATATTCACAACCAAAATTAGAACAGAAAATTAGCAACGCTAATGCGTTGCTAACTGAAATTGCTAATTCCTTAAAATGGTGTAGTGACTTGAACTGTCCTTTCTTTAGTAATCCTCCAATAGAGAGTAACCCTTAACCTTGGCTGGGTTCCAAATAGTGATCGCCCATGAAATGACAATTTTGCCCTTTTGGCTCAAAATAGAGTAACTTCTTCTTCTTTTCCTCCGTGTGACTCCAAAGTAGCTACAAAACTCAAAACAAACGTAAAATACATAATTTACAAGAAAAATAGCAAAGAAAGCATAAACTACTAGATAGTAAATTAGGTGTATTCTAAACCTATCAGGGTATACCCAATTTTAAGTGGACATGTGACCTTACTAGGGGGAGGTCAAATTTGGTTGAAGTTACAATACTACCCTTGACCTTTATAATTCTATTACCATAATCAGTTTTTTTATTTTCATCTTCCTTCTTCTCTTCTTCTCTTCCATAACCAACCACACCGGCTCCTCCCCCACCACCACCAAAACTCGTCGACATTCGTTAACATCGTCGATTCGAAAACTCCGAGTAATCTTCAACAATGGAACCACCACG
The DNA here is from genome assembly GCA_023531295.1 of Papaver armeniacum. Classification (NCBI taxonomy): domain Eukaryota; kingdom Viridiplantae; phylum Streptophyta; class Magnoliopsida; order Ranunculales; family Papaveraceae; genus Papaver; species Papaver armeniacum. The sequence goes on from JAJJWW010003236.1 coordinate 661,176, forward strand.
GCGTAAGGGAACTCGTATGAAAGGCGCCAATCGAAAACCCAATCAATACAACCCCTGAAATTGCAAAATTAATTCAACAAAAAGAGAAGAAAAAACCGTCGAAGAAGAAGAGATTGAACCCGCTCAAAACGAAGAAATGGTGCGATTAAGAAAGTAAGGGCCTACTTAAACTCACTCTAGTACTTGATTTCATGTTTGCATGTCAAATTAGGTCGAAAAATCGAATATTTGAATTTGCGGTTATTTCGCGGCAATGTGTTTGTTGCACGACCTTCACGGGATTTCATATTTAGTGTTCACGGATGCTCGTTGGTTGAATATCATGCCGGCGGTTTAGTTTTTGTAATCGCTTTCACGTGGTCTGGATGTTATTCAACCTATAATCTTGCCTATTAAAATTGTATTTTTTAAGCCGGGTTGGTTATAAATTTTAAACTTAGGCGGGATTTGAGCTTTTTAGCGTCTCTGATGCCTTGAATGATAAAGGCCGAATGGTATCTAAATAATACCACGCCTGCGTTATGTTAGCCGTATTGTTTTTATTATATACGTTGCCGGCATTTGTAGTTGAAAACCCACCATAGTTGTTAAAAGTCGGCAAAGGTTATTGGAATAAAACCCTCCCGACCCTTGTTTAGCCGGCTTCTTTGTTTAGATATCGACCTTCCGACCTTAGTCCGCCAGGAATGGTCAGATATGTTGATTTTGCCGACTTGTAATTTTTTTCTTAATTGTTCTTGTTCAGGTTGCAAAAGCCAAACAAGAAAGCTCTGAAAGCTCTTAGTCCTCCTTCAAGAGCTCCTCGTGTTGGTGAAAAACTCTTGACTTCAAGACATCGAGGGGCATACGTTGTGGCGGGAACGACAAAGATCCGTGTGTCGAATGATGATTATCAACCACCATCTAACCAGTGATTCCACGAGACTCCCAGATGAAGACCAATCAATTCCATCCGGTAGAAGAGGTGACGATGATGATGGTGATAAAAGAAATCCCATTGGCGGGAGGAGGTAACAATGATGATGATGATTATGGTGATCAAGACATGCCTAATGTTGGAGGAGGCAATGATGATGATGATGATGATGGTAATGGTAATGGAGATAAAGGTAAGGATATTCGTGATGAAATTGTTGAAGAGGCAAGAGGAACAAGAAGAAGAAGAAGAAGTTGGGGAAGAAACCCAATTTGCAAGTACTAGTGCAACCGGAAGAAGAAAAGGGTTATCACTAAACCAAACTAATTCCCACATGCCTCCCTCTCGAATTGAAGGTTAAATTGAAACCAAACGAGCTTCTGGGACCCCCCGAGAAGATGGTGGACATGTTCTTTTTGGATACAAAGACTCGTGAGCATGTGAAATCCAAAATACTGTCGTAAGTAATATCAATCCGTCTTTGTTTTTCATTTAAGTGTGTAACTATCTTAAATTTGCGTCAAGTGTTTGTATTTCTTTTCATTTTGTGTTTTTGGTATTTAGGATCACAAGCATGCTATCCGTCTCATGAGGCGCCAAGCTTCATGTTCAGTGACTAAGACTTGGGATTTTGAGGATGAATGTGAGGAGGTGAAAGTGATTGTCAAGAACTCCGGGTTGTTGCACTGCGGTGGAGAGTTCGAATGTTGAGTATGATAGAGTTACCGTATCAACATTCTGTGAGAGGTTCTACGGAGAGACCGATACAATGTTATTCCCATTTGGTGAGATGGCGATAACTCCCGATGATGCTCATCAAATTTTAGGCCTCGAGGTTGAGGGAAAAGCAGTCAGTGAGGGCTTCGATAATAACATTTCTTGGGAGGAAATCTTCAAATTGACCAACACTTTGTTCGGTTGGGATCAGATTAAGACGGAGTCTATGCTTGCGACGAAGGATGGTAATCTAAGCAAGAAGTTTAATCTGAAGAAGCTTAGGGATACATTATCTGGGACCAAGAAAATATTTGATGTGGAAGGAAGGGTGAACCTCGTGCGAATCAATGCTACCGCGTCAGCTTATTTGCTATACGTCCTGGGCAGATGTATCTTCCCCGACAGTTCGGAAGCTTGGTCGACGCCAGTTATTTGCAACTCTTTGGATCCCTTAGATAAGATGCATGAGTATTCTTGGGGTATTGCGGTGGTCGCCTTCTTGAACAATGAGTTGACAAAGGCTTCAAGTGCACTCACTGCGCAAGTTAACGGAAATATATGTCTCTTCCGGTAATTGTATTGTCTAAATCATTTATATTTGCCAAATGCTAGTAATGTTTGATTCTTACTAAACTTTGTGTTTGCATAGGTTTGGATATATGAGCACTTCCCTACTTTGGTGAAAACCAAATCCCACACCAAAGTGTATGAAAAGCTTGTGATTGATAAGCCAAGAGCGCAAAGATACGCTTTTAAGGGTGCTCGTGAAAAGGATATGTCGCGACTACTTATTAACGTGCGAATCGCCTTGGACAAATTGATCATGGATGAGGTAATATTTGATCCTTACCGAGATGCTAGAAATCAAGGTTTAATCCAAAGGAGAGATGATGTTGCATTATACTACGGACCCTTGTTATTCTCCCATGGATTTTCAATGTAATGATCCACATCGGGTAATGCGACAATTGGGTTACGTCCAAGAAGAACCCCATTTCGATCTTGAGCCTTTCTTTAAAGTGTTAAGGGGAGGATCGCAAAGACATCCCAAAAACTATTAACGCCGCCACGCTCCACCCCCAACTCTAGGACATTGGAACGAAAGACTTGACCGTAAAGTCGATACGAGTCTTTTGGACGAGGTGACCGAAGGTCATGAAGCTAAGGAGAGATACATGTCGTGGTACTTGGGTTGGGCTCGTCCTACCGTGATTAGGGAAATGATTTGGTGAACAATTGTCTCGTAAGAGGAAGATGGCATCGAATGACTCAACAAATGCTTCCTAACTTCCTTGTAAGTATTTTGGAGTAGCTCTTACTTAATGTTTTAAGATTACATTATCGAATAATTCTATTAACTGTTTGTTGTTTAACCGAAAATAGAAGGGGCATTTGAAGACCTTTGTGAAGTTGTTGTGTTGCGCGAGAGAAAGAGGAGAGCCTTTGTCGATTGAAGAGCAAACCAAGTACATTCACTATGCTAGCAATATTGACAATGAGGATGCCCATGAAATGTTCAAGCAAGCTGATGTTGAAGTAAAGAGGGAAGAAAAGGCCAGGAGGGAAGCACAAGCCAAGATGAATGCTGACAAAAAGAGGGCTCGTAGTGGTCGTGGTGGTGAAGGTAGTAGTAGTGCTGGTGTTCCTAAACGGGGCCGAGGTCGTGGTCGTGCTCGTGGTGAATGAATGCAGTCTCTAGTTTATTTCTTTATGTTGGGTTGGACAAATGTCAAGGTTAATGGTTGGACAAATGGTTTTTTAAGGTTTATGGGACATGTTTTCTTATTTTGGACAACAAGTGTTTGATTTCTAATTGTTGAATGAAAATTTTGTTTAGCTACATAAAAGTTTCAAGACAAATAATAGGTAAGGTTCTTTTAATTCACCATGCCGACCATACCGGGCCTAGGCAAGGTTTTTAAGTGTCGGGCATTAGGCCACTGTCGGCGGAAAATGCTTGCATACGGTGGGTCGGCAAGTGAGTCGGATCATTACCAAGCCGGCGAATATACATCCCGCAGTTGTATTATGTTTTCGAATACGCGGCATTTTGTTACATAAAATACTGTCTCGATGCCAAAACCATCATCACTTGTAGACATGGTTTTAAATTTATACCCTTCCGACCATATCATAGCCGGCAGTAAAACTTCAAAATATATTGCCGGCGTATTGACAGAAGAAAATGATTTACTGATGCCAAAACCATCATAACGCCGGCATGGTTTTAAATTTATACCCTTCCGACCATATCATAGCCGGCATACTGAGAAAAAATAATCTCGCCGGCGAATTCAAAATTCAAATTTTTGGCAAGTACAATTTCATTGATTGACTTGTACTTGGGCACTATAACGGCCAAATTTGGACACCATCATATAAATACACTAATTCTCTCTACAAAACAACATACAAATAGTTTCATATACTCTCCAAAGCTCGTATCATCATACAATCCATCAAACTCACCCAATAGCTAAACAACAATGACTTCATTTGATTCAAATGAAGATTTGGCAATCACCAAAGCATGGTATACGGAAAATCGATTTAGACGTCAATCCTCCAAAGGGAGGATTCCACGACCTTTGGGCTAGGGTACACAACAAATTTTGCGGGAGTTTGGTAATCCTAATGGAAGAAGTATTCAACAAGTCCATGAAAGGCACCTAGTCATCGAAAACGCGATACTTGCTTTTTGGCTCTCCAACCCTCGGATTTTTAACACTCGCCCCTTCACCTTGTCCATTGCACAATTTGTAAGCAATTTTGTGTTTTTTTTTACGCAACCCATGTTGTTTTATCTTCCAATGAAACACCACTAACAAAGGTAAGTTTTTTTTTGAAGCATGAAGTCGTGAAAGCGCTACTTGGAGGAAAAGGGGAAGCATTCGCGTTCGATGCAAGCTATCACTTCTTGGCGCAAAGAATCCCTGAGGATAACCAGGAGTACTTGGATCTTTGATCGTCTTCGGATGAGGAAGATTGATGGCTTTAGAAGTTTTTGTATAGGTTTTGTGGGTAGACCTCTATGTAAACCCTCCGTTTCAATCAATGTAGTAACCAAAATTGCATGAATAAAGTGAATTAGATCTTCCGATATTCTATTTTCTGTTTGGTATATGTAAATGTCGCGTGGTTATAAATCCTTAACATGCGCCACACATACTGGGCCATTTGTCATTAGAATGTCGGCATAATCTTCCTTCAAAGACCCTTCCTGCCACAAAATGGCTAGGCGTTTTATTCATCCAAAGGACCATGTTAGGCTAAATTTGGTCAAGCATTTTATTCAACGAATACCATGCCGGCTATATTGTAAACCGACACTTTATTCAAAACCTGGACCCTGCCGACCTTTCATATTTTCAAAACAAAATTTTTGGATCGAAATCGAACTCATAAGACGGATCAAAAGGTTAATCTATTGAATTCATAATTTCAAAATTTTAATCTAAACTAATCAGAATTTCAGTGTTAATTAACCAAGGACATATTAGCCATTTAGAAAAAACAAGGTTAAGGGGTGGCTTGGTTTTACTTCAAAATAACCCGATTTTGTCTTATTGGGTATACCCCAATTAGTTTGAGTATACCCCAATCAAGCCAGGCTATAAAAGTCTCCACTAAAACTTTAAATTAGAGTGGTAAGCTTGGAACTCTTGGAATTTTACGGTAGTTACCTTAAGACCTGGTCCAATCAAGTTGGACTTATAAATATGGAAAAACATGTTTAATGCTTTCCGATTACAAAGATGACAAATGACAAGCATATGATATGTACACTCGACATAGCCATCTCATTTCATTCAAACTTCATAGAAGTCAGTTAAAATGCCGCTTCGATATTCTAACTAAAGGCGAAAGAGACATACAAAAAAGAAGAAAAGGTCAGCCAGTTTAGGTTTATCATCATAATCAACAACGAGACTCTTCGTATAAAGAAAACACACCGAGGCATTACTTTCTTCACAAGAAGTTTCTTCCTTCCACACAAAGTCATCATTTCAAAAAAAACAAATTTTTTTGCCTAAAACCAGAAGCCATCCCTAGTTAACCCAGACCCACACTTCAACCAATCCACAATCTTCTTCTTCTTCCGTTCTTCATATAGCTAGACAGCAGATAGATTCTTGCAAGAAAGGAATAAAATCTTTGTAGTTTTAATGGAGGGTTTGATACCACTGGTGTTCAAGGCGATAAAGAGAAACAAAACTGGCCGTCAGTACAAATCTCTATCTAATCCTGATTACAACATAGCTGACTTTTACAGTGCCGATTCTATCACTCATCAGTTACCGTATCTTACACCACAACCTGAAAGAAATATGGTGGTGGTAGCGGCGGATGCGAATCGAGAAGGCGGTGGTCTTCATCGGAGATATAAATCGGTGGACCAATTTTCGGGTTCGCGCAGTGTTCGCGACGGTGGGTTTTCGTCGAATAATGGTGGTAATCAAGTCGTTGAAATGAGAAGGTATAGAAGCCATCGGGGTATTCTTTCTTGCATCAGTTGTGGGTAGTCAAAGGATAAAGACTCATCCTCCACCACATGAAACCAATCAAGATTGAATTGAAGTCCCATAAGGTGTTTCATTTCTTATTTTCTTCTTATTGTTTTGCTTCTTGGGATTGAATGATTGATTAAATGTAAAATGATTATCAAAATTGCGTAGAATTTAACGCAGCAATGATATGTAAAACTTAATAATTCATTGTATAAATGGTTTCGTTTTATGTTCAGGTGCAAATATTCATTGAAACAATAAGCAAAATATTTTGGATTTTTTACAATGAATCACTAGATTTTTATTAAAATAATTTGTTTGATTCTGTAATTAATTTTGAGATCTGCGAGATTTGTAGTCTGTTTTGTTTATTGTTTTTCAAAGTTTAAGGGTCCACTTTAGAATCAGATTCTTGGGGAGTGCTGACAGCCCGTGATAAAGGAGACACACCATGGACGTGCCGGATTAAGCGTGTGTGTCCCCTCGCATGGAAATGTGTGCCATAATAAAACTTTAATACTCCGTTTAACTTTTAACTCTCAAGTCCTAATTACTCCCTCCGTCCCTTTTATTGGGCCGACCGAATGAAGCGAGACTTTATATTACCACTTTTTGTAAAATCTAAGTGATCAATTACCACAAAAAGATGGGAAATCAAGAAAATGAAAACCAAAATGTCCATCCCTTTTACCCAATTACTATAACTCCTACATGATCATATCTTTCGTGGGTATAATTGGCAACTAAACTTTAATATAACATATCTAAAAATCCGTGCCTTGGAATTTTACAAATTTTATCTTGTTGGAAAGGTTATAAAAAACTCTACGCAACGAGTATAAACAACAATATTAAATTTGAAGTTTTTGCGAAAAATTCGGAGGTATTTATCATTTAGGCGCAATTTTAGAAAATTAAATGTATATCCATTATGCAAACCACCACAAAGGATACATAATACTTTATGTAGCAAAATTTTGGTTTATGCATCAACTAATTTTCCGTTGCAATTAATAAAACGATGTACTCCTCCGCTTCAAGAAAAATGATACTTTCATTTTAGGCACAATTCTCGAAAATTGAATGCATGCCATTATGCAAACCACCACAAAGGATGCATAACACATCATGCAACCATATTTTGATTTATGGATCGACTAATTTTAGTTTTGAAAAGTGATACTTTCATATCCCGTTTCGGGAAAGTGATACTTTCACTTTTTGGGGAAGTGATACTTTGTTCCGTTTGGAAAAATGAAACTTTCATTAGTTTCGAAAAGTATCACTTTTTCAAACGGGCTTTAAGTTTCATTTTTTAGAAACGGGAGAAAGTATCACTTTTTCCAACCAGGCGAAAAGTATCACTTTTTCCAAACTAAGCGAAAGTATCACTTTTTCTGAAACGGGACGAAAGTAATCGTAGACAAACCCCATCTTCAAATTCTTCTTCGGTCGGCCTTTTCACCGTGGCAACGGTCGCACTAGTATATATATATATGCGGAAAAGTGGAATTCTCTTAGAATAAGAAAATTTTTGGTTTTTATAAATTTTCCTCATGTTACCTGATTTACCCTCATCAACTCCAACACATTTGTCTAGGAAATATGGAAATATCAATATATTAAGAGTTTTCATCCCATTAAAATATTGAAAATGTGTAATTATTCTTGGGAATTACTAAGAGCAACTGCAGTGGTGCGACCATAACCAAAGAGCAAAGAGCAAAAAAAAAGGCTTTTGTTAACTTGTATACCCGTATACATGTTAAGGTTTAATTAATAAGAATTATTTTATTTCTTTGGAAATTGTGTTTTTTCGTCTTATTCTACTAGAAAATGGTTTTTCTTGCACTAAAAACAACAAATCTTGTTCCCAATGCAAAGAATTACTGTTTTCAATGCAATAAAACAAACAAATCATGTTTCCAATGCAAAAAATTATCGTTTTAGTAAACCTTAACGTGTATACGGGTATACAAGTTAACAAGACCCAAAAAAAAACTAAAATTTGGGTTTAGTCCGTGTTGTAACGCAGTGGAGGGAGACTAAAAATTTGGTCAGGCGCAACTTTGAGTTACGCCCCAATCAGGCGCAATTCCAAATCTCGTCCCTTTTTTTTTTTTTTTTTTTAATTATTATTGTTGGGGCGCAATTCCAAATTGCGCCCCATTATTGTTTTTTTTTTTTTAATTGTTGGGGCGCAACTTTGAGTTACGCCCCAATCAGGCGTGATCCAATTATTGCGTCCCTTTTTTTTTTTTTTTTTTTTTAATTCGGGCGTAACTTTGAGTTACGCCCCATCAGGCGCAACTTTAATTTACGCCCGACTAAAGACCAGACTAAGACTAAATATGGTCTGGGTTTTGGTTATAGTCCGGTCTTTGGTCTTTAGTCCGTCTCCACTACGTCTGTTTTTTACCAAAAAATTTGGTTATACTCCACGACTGTGGATGCTCTAAAGGCATCAACTAAACTTGTTGATATCATATTAAAGATACTCTTTAATAAGGGTAAATATGGAAGAAACTACATTGGAATTGGTTTTATGCCCATCTATTGAGACTAAAGAATTTTAGTTCTCCCCCTATATATTAGGGACGGAGGGAGTAGTGAACATTAACTGAAGTCCTAAAACTTTCATCAGAACTAACCAACCAAGGAAAGTGGACACAACAACTTTATCAATGCTTCAAAGAAAGAAAACAAAAAACAAACAACTGTGTCACCCCCGTATTGACACTGCAAGTCTACAACAAACCAAAGAAGACTCAACAACTCTATGTCATGTCCCCCTCTCTCTAAGACCATCTCCGAATAAATCTGACATTTAACGGTGTAAGGGAAGACGATATCTTATGGTGTTCCCCTAATAACAATTTCATCCCAAATCAGTTTACCGATCGCGCAACTAATTACTGAGAAAGCTCAATGTGATTGCTTAGTCACATTAATCCTTTTATTTAATTCATTTGATATTCAGTTTTGTTGTTATTTGATACACAAAATTGGTCAAAAAGACCAAAATCAACAATTCGTGGGTGAAAAAGACACTTAGGTTTTGATACTGTTTAAATAGCCAAAAATTAAAAAGATATTGTTTAAATGGACAAAATTTAAAAATAGGGAGGATGTAACTTGGTTTCATCCTGGTCCATTTTCAAATATTTTTTTCTTATTTTTATTTTTTACATAGTGATGCATCCAGAGTTCATCCTCGCTTATTTTTTAGGTATAAGCTAGGATGAATCCAGTTTCATCCTTGCTATTTTTTTTTTTGGCTATTTCACCCGTACTTTTTTTTACTCGTCCATTTGAACCGTGTTTTAAATTTTTATGGACAAATGACCCATTTTCTCTATTTGATATTATTTTATTCCTTTTAGTTTTGTTGGGTTTTATTGTTATTTTATAAAGAGTAGTGCTATCCCTCACGATCTTGCGGGATGCCTTCTCGCAAAAGCAGCTTCTAAACTGTGAGATCACTATGTCCCACAACCAAAACCCAGATCTAGACGCCTTGACCCTTTAGGAAAAATGGTGAGTCCCGAACTGAAAGTGATGGGTCCTAAACTGAATGCAAATCTAACCGTTTATTTGCTCATCCAACATCTTAGAAGCCACTTTTACGGAAAGCTATCCCACAAAATCTTGTGGGATAGCATTTATCTTTTATAAATTACATTTGATACTAACTTTTCTCTTATAGTGGGTATTGGAGTTTAAGTTCAGGTTCACTAAACTTTCATCAATGAAATGAATACCGATAGCTGAACAGTTTACCATGTCTTATGGGGTTGGGGAATTGGGGAATAAGGGAAGTAGGATAAACTGTTCATCGATAGGTAAACATATGTCGACAGGGGAACTAAATACCGGTCGGAAAAGTATTCACCGATTTAAATATACCCTCGGTAAACTGTTCACCTATTTGTATTCATTTCCTCGATGAATTATAGTGGGCCTACACTTAAACGTCTGTACTTACTACAAGACAAAAGTTAGTACATATAAAATGATAAAAAGACTTATTACAAGACAAACGTCTGTACTTACTACAAGACAAACGCTTACTCTGAACTTTCTTGATAATAAAAAACAAAGAAATAAGAAAGCAGATCAGAAGATGGTCAGAAAGTCACCTGAGGTGATGATACTTGATGACTGAGTTCAAACTCGCCGATCAAATTATTTACCGATCAAAAAAAAAAAAAACAAAAAAGCTGCATGCCAAATGAATTAAATAAATATGTGATAGTAAGCAATCACTTGAGCTTTCCCGGTAATTAGTTGAGCGATCGGTAAACTGATTAGCGATAAAAAAATTTATTAGGGGAACTCCATTGGACATCGTCTTCCCCTACACCTTTACACCTCAGATTTATTCGCTGCCACTTCAGATTTTAAGGGAATTCCTTCTTCCCTCATTGGAGATGGTCTAAGAATGATATGTTACAACATGTGGATGAGCCTCTTTATTTTCAATTAGAATTAAGAGCCTGGCAAAATTCTTAAAATTTCAAACCATAGTATTCGTATTTTCCATTTACTTTTGGCAGACAACGGCATGCTTTTCTCCAAAGCTAGTCTGATAAGCTGTAAGAATCTACTAAACATTGTAGCTCAATTGAGTAAGGCATCAGGACAACTGACTAATGTTTCTAAATTGGGGATTTCTTCAAGTTAAAAGATACATTCCAAACACCAAAGAATCATGATAAGGTTGTAAAAAAAAATGCATCTCATGTACCTACTTAGGAAGCACCCTAATTTGTTGATAAATCGAAAATAAAAACCTTTGATAAGATTGTAACAAATATGGAAAATAGAGCTCAGAGTTGGAATGGCACAACAATGGTTCAAGCAAGTAAATCAGTTCTAGTTAAATCTATACTTTCTAGTCTCCCTATTTATAAGATGGGGTGTTTTTTACTTCCAAAGAAAATAACAGATAAAATTAATGTCATCTAAAGAGATTTTGGTGGGGAAAACAAAGAAACAAAAAAAGATTCTATCTTATTGGCGGGGATTTTCTTTGTGAACATTTTGAATTGGGAGGTCTATGTTTTAAAAATAGCAAGTAAGATAAATAGTGCCAAACTCGCATGGAGATGGCAGCAAATAAAAATTCTCTATTAGTCTATGTTCTAAAGGAGAAATACTTTAAAAATTCTATCGTGTTTCATTCCTAGAAACACTATAATGTTTCTTGGATATGGAGAAGCATTTTACAGGAGATAACTTTGATTCACAGACATAACTGCTAGGAAGTAGGTCATGACGGTAAGTCAATAAACATTTGGTCAGAAAAATGGATCCCAGGTATGAAAAGCAACCTGTTAACTCACTGTGGTTCTCAATTAAATTCTTTAACACTTGTATCTGAGTTAATAAGCTCTAATACGAAGAGGTGGAATGAAATGAAAGTTAGAAATAACTTTTAAGCTGATATAGCTGAAAAGATTCTTAGCATCAGAATTTTTATAAATTGTCAAGGAATGATGAAAACAGATAAGATTAGATGGTTACTCACCAATAATGGAAACTTTACAATTAGATCCATATATATGAAACTAAAAAATCTATCTATGACAACATCTAATAATGATATTACAACTTTTTGGAAATCTTTTGAAACTGTACATATCATAGAAGATCAAAAAATTTATGTGGAAATGCGTATATAATGCTTTCCCAGTTAGGGAAAAACTAGACCAATATATGAAAGATATAGAACTGAATTGTGTTTTCTTTGGACATGAATGTGAATCCTTTAAACATTTATTTTTGGATTGCCCTTACGCTGAATCAGTTGCCATGCTATCTCCTCTTGTAGGTGTTAATTCCAATAATAATTTTAATTTATCCTTTGCACACATGTATGAAAATTGGATAGTAGGAGTATATAATGGTAATGAAATAGAAATTATGGCAACCAAGGGCTGGTTAATTTGGAAAGAAATATGCTTAAGGATTTTTGAATCTAAGTAAACCTGTGGTCCCCTTTGAAAATCTTTACACATGTAAGCCTTAGTATTAGAACATATTTTAACTGTCATGCACAAAGTTTAACTGAGTATGGAGTTAAGAAATTTCTGGGTGGAAGGCGACTATCAAAGGCTATTTCTCTATGCTCAGAACAAGTCTAACAATATTTTTTGGAGGAACTGGGTGATAGTTTCAGAAGTAGTAAGGATTCTTCAGTCCTGCAACAACTTTTTGTATTTTGTTTTTAAAAACAGGAGATGCAATGAAGTGGTTAATACTTTGGCAAAAGAGGCGCGTACGAAGGGGATATATAAGCAAATATGGTTGCAGATGCCTGATTTCACTTCTAACTTTTTTCTTTCAGATTTTATTTTCTCAAGTTCTGTTATGCACTGTAGTTTAGTTAATGGGGTCAATAGTATGTTGGTAGAAGCCAATATCCCAAGGCATTGTACTAGGATAAGAGCAACCAACATACAAAGTGATCCTATGTAATCTTTTTATTTCTTTTCAATCTATGTAATTTTCAAAAAAGAAAGAGTATGGCAAAATTCAGAAAGAACATCAGCTTCATCGTTGTTGGAACTAGGACTGAAAATCACTTTGGCACCAATTAGTAGCTGCTTTGACGTGTATTAACTGAAAAAGGGGGGGTCTAACAACCACACCCAATATTTCGCTTAGCAATCTGTATGGACTAACTCCAATATACTTTTAAGAGAATCAACTAGACAGTCAGACTCAATCTTAATCAAAAGTATATCAAAGAGTTATATCTCAATTTCTCGATTCAATCCTCACTCAAACAAATAGAAATCTGCGAGCTTGATTGAATACAACAGAAATAACTTGAACGGTACCAAAGACCAATGTTCAAGGATCAATCAATTTCAATCAACAACCAAAGGTTGGATTTACCAAATGATTGATTCAACGCACAACCTATGATATTTCAATTATATAACAAAATATAATGCGGAAAAGAAATAAATAGACACCAGAAGTTTTGTTAACGAGGAAACCGCAAATACAGAAAACCCTCGGGACCTTGTCCAGATTGAACACACATTGTATTAAGCCGTTACAGACACTAGCCTACTACAAACTAACTTCGGTCTGGATCAGAGTTGAACCCCAATCAATCTCACACCTTTGATCCAAGGTACGATTACGCTCCTTACGTCTTCGATCCCGGCCATGATAATATGCACTTGATTCCCTTAGTTGATATCACCCACAACTAAGAGTTGCTACGACCCAAAGTCGAAGACTTTAATAAACAAATCTGTATCACACATAAAAGTCTATAGGAATAGATAAATCTGTCTCCCACAGAAATACCTACGAGTTTTGTTCCGTCTTTGATAAACCAAGGTGAACATAAACCAATTGATATACCGGACTTATATTCCCGAAGAACAGCCTAGAAATATCAATCAACTTACAATAATCTTAATCGACTAGCGAAACAAGATATTGTCGAATCACAAACGATGAAACGAATATGTTTGTGACTACTTTTATATCTTGCCTAACAGAGAAATTAATCTCAATCCAATCTTATGATTGCACTCAAATACGATAGAAACAACAAGATCAGATCACGCAACTACAGAGAAAATAGTTGGGTGCAGCTTCACAATCCCAATGAAGTCTTTAAGTCGTTAACCTACATGGTCTCGATAGAAACCTAAGGTTAAAGGAAAATTGACTCTAGCTTATACAACTAGTATCACACTGGAGGTGTGGGGATTAGGTTTCCCAGTTGTTAGAGTTCTCCTTTATACAGTCTCCAAATCAGGGTTTGCAATCTAAGTTACCTTGGTAACAAAGTATTTAATATTCACCGTTAGATGAAAATTAGATTAGATTTAAGCAAATATCTTTCAATCGTTAGATCGAACTTAGCTTGTTATACACACATGAAATGTAATTTCATTTAGGTTTGAGTAACTTAGTACCTAAACGTGTACACTTATTTGGTTCAACAAAGTAGTTAACCAATGGTTAGCCATATGAGAACTTTCATATCAGCCTTATTAATCTTCACCATAACTAGTTCAAATGACTCAAAAGAACTAGTTAGAGAGTTGTTCAATTGCTTAGATCTCATAGAAGTATACAAGACATAATCGAAGCAAAAATAATTTTGATTCACTTGAATCGATTCATGAACACTACTATATCCACAGTTTGCAAAGATTGCATTCATTAATTTATAAATGTCTTAGTTCACGAATAAACTGTTTTTAAAAAATAACCCACTTAAGTACGCATAACTGTACGCATAGTTAAGTACCTGGACTGAGCTTGTTTTCAGTTCACAAACTCCAAAAGAAATTCACGGGATGTAAACTTCCGACACTACGCGTACAGGAACGCGGACTTAGCTCCGGTCATCCTAAACCAGTAAAGTACGCATACTTTGGTTCAAGGATTTTGGACTTACACAAGTATGAATTCACATACAATGTTTATATCCAAATATGGTTATATATTCTAAACTCTCATTTCAATGAAACATTATTAGAGGATGTTATATAGTTTTTATTCACAAACTATTTTTCATTAAAGCGACTTTCAAATTATTGAAATAATCAACATGACTTTCGTCACTAGTAAAGATGAACTTGGCCAAAGTGAAAGCTTACCAACACATATTTCGGGAAATAGATATGCGAGATAAACTCAGCTCGAAATAGAAAATGTCTATAATCGAAGTTTATATAGCAATACGAATTTTGTCTTAAGATAGGAGATAAAGTAGATAGACTTTTGAGTGATAGATAAGTTCAAGTATCCACATACCTTTTTGTCAATGAAGTCCCACCAGTTCCTTGAGTAGTTCTTCGTCTTTGCATGATGAATGCCGTGGAGTCTAGAGCTCAACTACACTTACTATCCTAGTCTGAGACTTAGCTATAAGTAGACTATAAATCAAGACTTATACATTTGGCAATTAAACTTGACAAATAAGCTTGAGATAGCAACGCTTGCGAGTTCGACCGAGCAGTGTTCTAACAATCTCCTCCTTTGTCAATTTTAGTTACAAAACTATCAATTCATATGGAATACAAAATAAATAAACTTTGCAGATTCTCATCCACATGCTTGATCTCATTGGTTCTTCAACATTACTCGAAATCTTCGTCACTTCCAAGTACTCCAATGATTCCAAAGATATTCAATGCAACATCATCGTTGTTGAAGATCCGTAGCCATAACAATGAGAAAAAAATATCTCTCAATCATTGTTATATAGTGTCATAGTATTATTACACAACATCAAAGTTCAATTGTATCACAACTTCGAAAACAATACTATGGTGATATGTATCACTCCCCCTTAGTGAATACTTCATATCACATGAAAACTACCCCCCCCTTATATAATGATCTAAAACCATATGTATTTGTGGTGTGAACTATACATTAATTCTCCCCCTTTTTGGCAATAAAATTGGCAAAGGTACGAAAACTAGTGGGATCCTAATGAAATTTCCATAGAGGCACTTCATGACTAAAAGAAAGTACATATCAACTTTTTTAGATGCAATCATATAGTCGAAACTAAATGCATCATCAATGAGTTTATAAAGATACAAGATAACCCCTAAAATATTCCAAAACCGCACTCCCCACAAAGATTTGGTAATTAAGCACAAGTTCAATTAAGAACTCTACCCCATAAAATGGCATTCCCAAAGGAACAACAAGAACGACCTTACTTTCACAAGAAAAGAAGGATTTCTTTGGACATTAACAAATCACATAAGAATATGAATTTGTATCCAAAAATCTCAATTAATTAACCACAAGAGAACCCATGATTAATTCAATCGGAAATGTTCACATAAGATAACTTATAGAGCCGCACAATATTTACATAAAAATATGGATCAAGGAAGATCAATACTGCGGAATAAACAAAGACTCATTCTATTATTTATCACCATTTGCACAATGACATATAATAGACTTAATCTTTGTATACAAAAGCTCATCCTATCTTCCATCAATATTTTCATAATGACATAATAGGTTTAACTTTTGTTTGTAAAAAGATCATTCAATTCTTTATCAATATATGCATATCGACATATGAAAGACTTAAATTTTGACCACGTATGGGACACTCATAGTTCACGGATGCAGACACACATGTCCCATACCAAGTTGAAATATATAAATCATAAATATTAATACTGCAAAATCATCTTCCAAATAAACTTTAGAATTTAAAAAAATAAATCTAAAAATATTGAAGATGAAAATCGTAAAACATAACTATGTGTACTCACAATAATGGATATTCCAAAACCTAGTTATCCTTCTTAAAAACACAAGAATAAAATTCTCATAAGAAGTTTCCTAGACATATAAGAATGAAGTTTCTTTGATAACATCATACCTTTGAAAGGGTCCATGATAAAAGGTATCACTGATATCCTTGATTCTTTTGACCGTAGAGACCCCATGTTCATGAGTGAGAACATTAACTTTTCGATCAACAATGCAGGCAAGATGCCTAACTTTGACACAGTCCATGATAAGCTTCTTATGATTCCTGATCAAGGTGTTTTGATTATCAAGGATTTTGGCCTAACCATCAATAAGCTGATTTATTTGCAGTTGAAGATTTGCAAACTCGACCCCAGAGTCATTCTGAAAAAGAATTAAATCCTTTGACAAATTCTCCAATCCAGGCGTTGTACTCTTTCATTTCAATCATCCTTTTCAAAACAAGTTCTTGAACAAAATCGCATCCTTTAGGGTCTTCTTCCATCTCAAGATTCACAACTTCTTGAGGTCTAGAGGAGTTTTCCATACCTTTTTTTTTAATTATTAGGGAAGGCAAAACAATATAAGATATATATATATTTTTTAAGCAAGAGAGTAACACCCTTGTTGTGGAAACCCTTAACACTCAAGAGAGACCCGGACGTTCGTGGACTGGTTGAAAATACCAAAATAAAAGAGATAGATACCTATGTTTTCATATATCCCACATCATCATGACTCAATAATAAAAAAAATTAATCAGAGCATAGCAGTGAGATACATAACAACAAGGAGTCAAGAGACTCTACTTTCACGTCAAAATAAAACAACATAGTCAAACATAATACAAATGGAAAACTACAATAGACTTGAGTATCTCCCAAAAGCCATTCTTGCATCTCTCAAGTTAGATACAAGAATAAAAGTGCATACGATTAGGCACTCAAGTAAGATGTAATCCCACTATGAGTATTGAGAGATGAGTCACTACAAAAATAATCATCTTTAGCCACGATAAGAAACCGTGGGTATAAGTCAAAAATCCGTGGCAAGAGATATATTGCCACGGCCTTCCATCCATAACTAATAGTCCCGTGGCTAATTGTTTTTGCCACGTTGGTAGCCACGGTTTTCCTACCGTGTCTATTGGTGCTATTTCAATTGCCACGAATAATTTCGTGGCTAATTAATAGAGTAGATTCACACGTTTGTGTTTATTAGCCACGGAAATAAACCACACGCGGATCGTTCAAATATTTATTTATGCTTCTGTTTAACAAAAGGCCATCCAAGTTATTTGATTTTTGCTTCTTATTTCACAGTTTCAAATAGTCATGAAAAACAAATTTATTTACACAAGTGATTCCAACAACATTATCCATTCATTTAACAAATATTACAAGGTTGGTAATTGATTACATTCAAACATCGCAAAGAAGAGCTAAAGGAAATATAATTTCAAGTCTAATCTTGAGTTTCCAACTAACAATTTAATTGAAAACTAAAAATTAAAATTAAATTTAAAAATAATAAACATGGGATGAGGTGACATTCCTTCACTTCCAATGTGAATCAACAATTAAATCTCCATTCCGGCCTTCAAACATACTCCCTCCGTTCCGATTTACTTGCTCTTTTAGGGTTTTTTTTGTGTTCCAAATTAGATGATAGTTTTAGTTTTTTTCCCAATTTTCACTAATCTACCCCTACTTTGGAATCACACCAGAGAGTTAATTCTCATGGGAATCAACACAAAAACAATTACTCTAATTTTGAAATATACCCCATGGAGGATATATACTCAATCTTGTTTACTTGTTTACTTGTTTACTCATCATCTCTTCATCCCAAATAATTGTTACGGGATTGACAACTTTCTCTACAATCTAGAAACACAAAACTAGGTCATTTAAGTCTTTAAGTAGGAATTAATATGGGTATTATAGGAAAAATTTTACTCTCTCTGATATTTCTTAATATCCGTGAAAAACTCTACAACGTCAAGTAAATCGGAACGGAGGGAGTATCATTTAGTGAACCTAGGGCATAAATAGGTACGGTTACACATCAATGGAAACTTAATACACAACAAAATAAAAAAAATTGATCTTTTAGATAGAAGCATTAACCTACCCAGTGATTAACATGCCAAGTTAAATCGAAATCAACTAGTCAACCTTGTAACAGATTAAAACAAAAGGTTTTACTGTAAAACATATTCAGTTTCATCAAATTCCATCTTGCAACTCTTAAGAAAGATTTACCTGTGTTGAAAAAAGAAAAATCAAGAACTATGAATGTCAGACTCTTTTTATAGCTACCACATGTTTCAATGATGGTGGTGGTTACTCTAATGAGCTTTGAGTTTCATGGAACAATCAGAATGCAAGTTCAATTACAAGGCAGGAAAAGGCACTTACAAGAACAATGTGACAAAACTATCAACTCAATCAAAAAGGGTGTGCCAGCGCCAAAAATTGCTTAATACGCTAAAAAGGTAGCATCCATAAAAAACAAGTAATAGACACAATACCATAGACATTTGCTATGTGCAGTTAATTCCGGAAAGAGAACTATTGCGCGCAGACGCCCAACCCATTCATCTCATCCTACAATAAGAAACTAACTCGGTTTAAACATCCAAATGGGATAGCAAATAAGTCAATCTGGAAATTAAGCTTAGACCATAAGAGAAACATAAAAGACACAAATTCCACCACAAGCGCTTATAAACCATATATGAAGAGTAAGAGCTAGAAGACTTAAAGATCTACAGTTACACCAATCAAAGAACTTAAATGATACTTTGTTATATGTGTACAACAACAAAATCACAATGTTTTTAATTACCCTAATCGAAGTTATCTAATGTTAAAGCAAGTTCTTTAATTACACAATTCAAAGTTTGGTAAATGGAACTCAAAATGTATGATATTTGTACCAGGAAATCAAAGGAACAAGTGATTTATTTCCAGCCAAGATAAAAATCAAGGGACTTAAATCCCACAACTACCACTTAACTATTTGATAAGTGCAACCAATGCATTCAGAAATGACCATTGGCACGAAAACAAGTATCTCTAAGACTCTAATTTTAACATATGAAATTGACTTGATTGAAAAATTACCATATAAGAACTTCATCATTTCCAATTTCGAAGAGATCATTAGTCAATGAATGTAATGGAATTTCTTTAGAAATAGGTCTTCTCAGATAACTATTGATATGAGGAACATATGCTGACTTTCCAGATTCATTAAGTGTATGTAATAACGTCGTCGTCCGCAGCAGCCTAGAGAAATGAAGATGAGCCCTTTGCACCAACACCACCACCACCCGTTCTAGCATTTGTATGGGCTAGCATATTCAAATAATACACCTGCCAATGAAGGCAATATATTTTAATTTATAGGCTCAAACCAATTTTAAAAGAAAAATAAAATTCATGTAATTCAAAAATTAAAACAAAGTCTAATCTGTTGGAACCTTAATAATACTCTAATACAAAGATAATGCATAATTATAGTATAAGAAATTTATCATCACCATTGAATTTAAATGATTATGAATAACACCAGTAATTACAATTTTATAACTAAATTCAAAGTCTGTGTTTGATATAAAGTGAACATTTATGACAATCGTGCCAGGAAATCGAAGGAACGAGTACAAAAATTTCTTACCAGTTTGGTGGAAATACAACCCAAGCTAAGAATCTAACAACTAGAAAAAATGAGCAACACCACCACCATTGCAAATTCAAAATTTTCAGTTTGAAATTATTCTAATGATTTCCATACCTGGAAATCAAACAAACAAGCAAAGAAAACTTTTACCAGTTTGGGGAACGTACAATCTAACCGAAAATCAGTGAACCTCTGTTGAGAAGAGAAAAGTCAATCCAATCCTTATTTTCAAATTAACTTCAGTTACCATGAAAGATTAAACTACAAGTACAGATAGTAATAATTCTCACACTATACAAGCAACAACCTAGAACCAATCTCTACCCATCTCTCTAAATTGAAGTTAACAGTTATCTTAAAATACCGAAGACAATCTCCAGTACATGGTACCAAATAAACATATAGCCATAAAAGTTATTTTAAGGCTGAATTTAAAACGAAATTCTAAGTTTGGATTTATTATAAACTCAATATGAAGGATAATTATACCGGGAAATCAAAGGAAGTAAGGAACGGTCATACCATCAAAGAAGTACCACCGACATGTAAACCAAAAGAAGAAATTGATTGATTTCTTGATTTCATCTGTTCCAAGATCAAAGAAATTGTTTAAACCAAACCATACAAAAAAATGAATGAAATAAAATTAGGTGAATGATATAAAACCAACTAAAATTATTTTGCAATCCTACAATTAGAAAATCAAAAAATGATTTTACATAAACCCTAACTTACTTGCAGGACTTCCTTCATTGCGTAGAGAAATTTAAGAATCGGGTTTATTTAATTTTGATATACATAGTCGAATAAACGATTGGATTCGGTTAATTTTGATGTATACATAGTCGAAGAAAGAGGAAGAAGTCTAGAAGAAGAGGGAGAACTGGGGAGTTACTTTCTCTTACCAAGTGGAACTTGGGTTGTTCTGCTGAAGTTGCGGAAGATAACATAGTGGAATAAGATTAGTCTCGACGTTAGCCACGAGAAAATTTCGTATATATGCCGTAAAAAAATCCCACAATACCCACGGCCCCTATGTCGTGACTGGAAGTTGGTTAGCACGTACCTAACTTGTAAAGCTATGGTATGTTGGATGTCGTGGCAAATTCTCATATTTCCATAGCTAATGGACTGACCCCAAATTCTCATATTTCCGTAGCTAATGGACTGACTTATTGCCATGACTGTAAAGCTAAGATTTAAACAAGTATATATACAACCTACAAATGATTGTAAACAGCAAATGACTTCATATGTTACACTGAGCACAGAGCCAACATTATTTTTCTACGACAATGATGCAAGTGATGATAATGAAGCGGAACAGAATGAAAGTGGTCTGCAAAGACGATACAAGGATGGATGAAGTTTACAAACTAAACTACAGGATGCCACAATAAATTGTATGATACAGGATGCAGGTGAATTAGCTTGAAAGAAAAAGATAAGATGCTGAATGTATTCACAGATGGATTAATGCTAAACAGTTAGATACAATGGCAATCTACAGAATGTTATTGAACTACAAACAGAACTACTACAAAATATCTAATATGATGAACAAAGTACAGGGATAAGATTATGACAATGCACTAACATAGAGTTACACTAAAAATGGAAGATGCAGATATTTGAAAGATTAAAACTACCACTGACAGAATGCAGATTATATAGAAGGATGCAGCTAAATTACATTAGCAACGACTGAAAACAAGAAAATTTTAGACACATATATACAAGGATGTTTGAAAAATCAGTAAAGTGGAGCAAAAGAAGTAACTACACCGCTACCGAATTCCCGGCAGCGGCGCCAAAAACTTGGCAGGCTAAGAAAGAAGATACCTACAATTATAACTGCAAGTGCACAATGCCTTATTGTGTATAGAGCAAATACATGTCGATCCACAGGGACAAGGTGGGTGTAGAGTTGATTCCCAAGTCTTACTAAAACTGATTCAAAAGAAAGAATATCGCAAAGGTTGTTTTGTTGGGTGTCTATATGACGAAACAGATGATATGAAATATAAACTAGAATGCAGAAAACAAATGGATAGAGGATTTAAACACACAAACAAGAAGTACTAGGGCAGTCGATTCCACTGCTTAACCTAGGCTAGATAGTTCAGTTATGGATATTATTCTTGTCCTTTTAATGAATAATGGTGAAGATTCGTGTCTGCCGCTTATTCAAGGTGATCTGAAGATGGATGATTAATCACAACCAAAGTAGTCATCCTAAGTAATAATTGTCTGATTAAAGCACAAATATTTAAAAGATAAATCAATTCATTTAAACATGAGTTGCAGCACAACAACATAGAATTGTTCCAACTACCTAGGTTGCATATAACAAACAAGGTGAAAGTAATATGTTGTAGTACAAAGATTAAATCTACCCTTAAGCAATTAAGCACAACAAGAACCAATTCATAACCAAAATTATCTGATGTTAAATTAAGAGTTTCATCTAAGCCCTAGCAAAGATGTTTAGAACATAGCTGATATAAAAACAGATGAAGCTTTTGATATTGATAAAAATGGAAACACTCCCCCTTTCAACTGAGTTCTACTAACTCATAAACATAGATGGAGACAAGGACTGTGAACTAGTTTCTACTCCTCACCCTTGCATGATTTTTTTACACAACAAAACAACCCCTATTTATACAACCATTCTTTCCCAAAATCCCCTCAACACAACCCCCCAAATACACAATATAAAATTAAGGGTTTTTGTTCTTGAAACTCACCACTTATCAAGACTCTTCCTTCAACAACCGCCATTGCATTTATCCTGGTCTATTTGACTGATGTTGATGATGTAGAGGTCTAAAAATTCAGACCTAGCTTTCATGCATGACCTTGTCTTTGACTAACCCAATTCGTGACTAAACTTCATTATAAACAACCACCCTAGTTTCATTGATTGCATGCTGATGTTGAGATGTTTGCAGAAAATCAAATCCCTAGCTTATCCTATGAGTCAAAGCCTAGGGTTTTGTTGAATCGAGTGTAAAGAAAGGTGTAGAAAATAAGCAATTGGTCTGATAAGGGAAAGATGGTGATGGAGGTATGGGTATGAGTACTGAAATTGACATGGATTTGGTTCTCGATGGGATTGATAGAGTTAGGGTTGTCTGGTTCTTAGGTGAAAGAGAGGGTGCGGCTTCACAGGGAAAATGGAAAAGAAACAACCTCTTGTTTCTCACGTGAAGAGCCTAGGGTTAGGCTTTGGTAGAGTTATCAAGGGAATGTTTGGTTGCTTACTTAATATCACACCTTTCCTTGGATATTAACTGTGCTAGCTTCTTTCTCATTTAATCTTCACTTGAGTCAATAGCAAGACCAACTTCTTATACTTTGTCGACACCATCCCCCAGTCTTTGGTTCACCATTTAGTGAAAGTACCTACACCACAACACAAGAAAATGAGATTATTCCGACAAGATTACCCGCTAATGAACAAATGCCCAAAATACAAGATTTGATATAAAATGAGAAATTATAACACTTGGGATGTGATAAAAGACAACAAAATGATCTATAAATATGCATTATTAGGCACCGATCAATATTCCGCAAGGAATTTGAAGAATATATCAAAATATGATGAGTGCCTATGCCTCTCTTCATATTGTATTGAAACTCAAGCTCCTAGATGAATTGTTCAGTAGTATAGAGCCTAATGAGTATTTAATCTCCCGCCTGCATTATTCACTAATGTATGGCTTGTTAAGTATTTTTCCTATGCTATGTTCCCCAGTTGAACTCTTAATGTTGACATGACATGACGATTAATGTTCGATCGCAGCCGAGTAGCATGAATCTCCCGAAGTGTCAGGATTGAGATCTGCATGAAAGTACTTAATCAATCACGCCGCGCCGTTTCCTCTCTGAGAATAAAATTGGTAGTTTTTGTGTCAGCGCACAGAATTCATCAAAATTGATTAATTTTGTGATAGCTCGCAAAATTCAAATTTTAAACCCAATTTGCAAAAATTAGGTTTTGGGCCGCACAATATCTCGATCCCTATTGGTCGAGATTAATCTACAAAAATTAGGTTTTTGCGCCGCGCAATATCTCGATCCCTATTGGTAGAGACCAAACCTAGACAAACTAGGAAATTAATCCATCATAGATTAGTAGCAGCAGGATCCTACCAA
This sequence comes from Papaver armeniacum, assembly GCA_023531295.1. Lineage (NCBI taxonomy): Eukaryota > Viridiplantae > Streptophyta > Magnoliopsida > Ranunculales > Papaveraceae > Papaver > Papaver armeniacum. Next base: position 685,434 of record JAJJWW010003236.1, read on the forward strand.
AAGTTGGAAAACAAGAAATAAAGGGAAGCTACGGCAAATAAAGGCAGAAGTGCAAGGAGGCGCTGATCAGCACCTATGTGCTACATTTTAGACCCATATTTTTATTAGCTAGGCCTCGTTATTCTACAAATAGTATTGTTTTAGACCATTTACAGTAAATACGAGAAATTCTGATCATCCGGAGAATAAATGGCTAAAGAGAGGCAAAATGAAGTTTGCCACAAAAATGAGCAAAGTGAGTCATAGTAACATAGCCTCCAATGTGGCTAGCCTGGTATGTTTATAGCACCACTCAAGCCCGGCTCGATAGTGGCTACAGAGAAACAGTAGATGTGGCATCATTTTCACCACAAATGTTCAAGGCATCTGAACAGCCTATTGCGTCAAGGCAAGCAGAAGAAATTCATTTCAAAGGCAAGCAGCTCGAGTTTTTGTCCGATAGAAAGAATCTGAGCTCCAGTTCTTCCTCAAGTCGACGCTGCCAACGAGATGGAGACTTCAACTGTTGGAATTTCCCTCATTATCTACAGCAGCAACTGATGTGTGGAGTTTTCTTTATGGGTCCGATACAGGCGGAAATTCTCGATTGACTACAATTGCAGCAGCAACATCAATGGAGTTTGGGAATGATTGCATGGACAGAGTGATTACTCAACTGCAGCAACAGATGGTACCTCCGGAGACAGAAAATATGGCATACCTAATGTTTGATCGATTGACTGAGAGAAGAAGGGAATTGTTGATATGAACCGGAGACTGGGTTTGGTCGATGGTTATTAGCCGTGAATAAAGATGGAGCCAATATCGATGAACTAATGATTGCGCTACAAGGGTTGGCTGAAGTGTTGGTGATCGGTGGATGAAGATGTTGCTGCTGTTAACCTGGAAAGAAAGGCAACAGACGGACAGAATTGGTGATGTGGTTTGCCAAAACTGGCCTGAAGTTTGATCGTATATGAAGCTATGGAGAATGAATTGGCAGTACACGGGGAGAAGTACTAGTTTTGGCCAAGATTCAAGATGGGTCTGGGAATGAGTTTACTGCCATGAATTTTTGCTGTTTAGGAGAGGGTGAAGATGGGTTTTCAAAGGCAAGATGCAGGCGATGCCGCGATGGTGTTTGCGGCTCTTCATGGGTGGTATTGATGCCGAGAATTGGATGTATGTGGGGCTACGATCTGTGGTGCTTTCGATCACGGTACTCGACTAAGAACGAATTTGTTAGCATGTGTATTGGCTAATGGTTCTGTGTTCATTTTTATGGTGCTCGGTATTTCGATGTCGACTACACAGAAACATCAACTGGGAATTGGATTCATGGGATTTCTGGACGAGTAAAAACTTAAATGATGATTCAGTCAACTGGGTTTTGTATGGTTAGTTAGCATTTTGCTTAGCTACTGCAACCGGTTGAGGTGCTGTGACGAGGAACAAATAATACAGGCAGTGGACGGACCAAAAATGGGTCTTGGCAGTGGAGCTCGGGTGTTGGAAAGATCTTGTTTTGGAAAGTTTACAAGTGGCCAGAAGCTGAGAGGACCGAAGATGGTGGCTGCAAAGGAAATAATGCAGTGGTGGTTGCTTATACAGAACTTGGGAGTTTGTTGTGTAGGAGACGGTGTTGGATTGTTCTCGAAACAGGCGTGGGTTAAATGGTCGCTGTGCTGGCAATGTTTGAAGATATGAATGAGATGAGAGGTTTGGCTGCGAACTGAACGGTGAAAAGAGGAGCTGCTCGGGGATAAGATAAGAAAGTTAGTTTGCTTATGTTCCGCATGGATTAGTTGCAGGCAGTGGTGATTGTTTTCGAGTCTCCTGCATCCACAGAATTGTGGGGTTTTCTGATGCTTTTAACTTCAGTTAGCCAGTGGCGATTCTCGAGTTGTTACAGTAACTGCAATGGAAATTCGAAGATGGACAATGGAGCAGTCATGATGGGATTCTACCCATTTCCGGCGTCGATTACTGGATGTTTGATTCAAGTGGAGTCTGGGGCTTATCACGGTCTGCAACTTGGGTGAATGTCGATGGAGCAAAGTAGGTTTCTGTCATTGGATGCGTTGCCGCGAAAGCAGCACTGAAGATGTATGTTCTTGGTGGATCGTGTTTACACTGAATGCATCAAAAGCTAGGTACGATGATGACCTGAGTCGAGAAAAGCAAAGCTGGTGATGTTCGAACTCAGTTAGAAGAGGGCTTTCAATTTGTCAGTTGTTTGTGGACTGTCCGAGGAGATGGGTCCAATCTGGAGAAGTTGTTTGAGATGTTACAGCCGGTGAAGAAAAGAGCTTAAGGGACAGGAAAGTACGATTGTGCTCGGTAACAGGGAGATGAGAACGACAATGAGTTGGAGCAGCAGATAGTAGCTAGCAGCGATGGAGTTGGTTTGTCTAAGTTTGGCTCGGATGGAGAATGTTGGTTGATCGACTGGAAGGAGGATAAAGCTGAGATGGAGAGTAAGCTACTGGTAGAAACGGTGATGGAGTGGCCTTGGCAGTTCAGAGAATGGAAAACGAAGATGGGCTGGAGAAGTTGTTTGGATGTACAGCCGGTGCCACGATTGTGTCATAAGATAAAAGGGAGATGAACGCTAGTTGGAACAGATAGTAAAGAAGTTGTTTGTCTAAGTTTGGCTCGGATGGATGTCTTTCCAAAGCAAAAGAGATGGAGAAAGTAGAACGGTGATGGATAGAAGAATGAGTGGTGGTGTTGCCATGGTCATGGCTATGAACAAAGAATTGGCCTTGATGTCGAGAAAGAGAACAATAGAAATGAGTTGGTTTGCCGGTGGAGATATTATGTGCAGTCGATGGTGAGACAGCTGGTGGCTAGATTGGTCGAGATTTGAATGGAGCACGGATTTGGAATTCAGCATGCGGGTATTGGAGTTGGACTCGGCCTAGATATTGTGCTAGGTTAAGACTTCTACGCAAGGGCGTCTAGTGAGAATATATGAAGCGAAACAGAAAAAAAAAAAAAAAAAAAAGGAGGAGACCCGTTGCGGCTACACAGCCAAAAACCAGAGGAGAAGAAAGAGGCTGCGGAAGGCTAGCTGCGGCTCTGAGGCTGCAACGGGAAGAAGACTAGGGTTTGAGTTTTTGATTCCGTTTCGATTTGCTAGGGATTGATTTTATATTGATTTATGGCTTTTGAGAAAGCCATGTCTAGCTAATCATGTTAGGGTTTAGGTAGAACCCAATTTTATTATGAAAACTCTACATTTATATGCTTAATAATGAGTTGATTGATTAGTAGTTTTTCTTCATAAAGCTTGGTATTTAATTGCTCACGTGATTTTCTTGATTATTTATGCTTTTGAATTGATATTTCGTGCTTCGGTTAAATCGCTAGACGTGGTATGCAATGATAGATAGGTAATGCTTTAGAATCACTATCCATGAAGCGAAGAAAATTACAGCGGAGAAACAGTATTTGAAAATGCATGGAATATATATTTAATGTTTAGTAGAGTTTGCATAATTAATTGGTGGATACCGAAAACCCTAACAACCCTTTCTCATTTTGGTTACGTCTTTGTTATTTATTATTATTTCATTTTGTACGAATTTCTGAAAACTCTAAAAAACATCATATTGCGATTACTTAGTTTTTGGTATTAGTTGGTAGAGTATTTCACACACCTCGTGGGAACGACCTGTACTTGCCATTGTCTACTAGTTAGACGTTGTGCACTTGCAGTATTTTATTGTAGGTTTTCGAGCCTACCAGGCGCGGCCACGCTGCTTGACCGGCCGGCGTGCCCTAGTCGGCGTCGCCCATGGCCGACCGGCCCGCCCCGTATAACTGCATGCCGGACCCTCTTTCCCATCGACTAATCAAAATGCTCTAAATGCGCAGCCTACACTTTTAAATTAAAGTTGGAAGTTTTTTTGCGCTGCGCAATATTTGATCCCTATTCGTCGATTTAACTAGGTTGAACGACATCCAAAAGGTCACCCCAAGGTTGGCTGAACATTTGGGAGAAACTCCTAAAGAATATGGACATGAGCTATATGCCAAAAGTTTCGTATGGATGTCTAGTATAACATACTAAAAAATCACATCAATCGGATTAACGAGCTAAAAGATACATCTTAAAAGGCAAGCTAGGTCATGGCTGAAAACTGACAGAATTCCTCCTGAGTTCTTCCTGAGTTTTACTGTATGGCTGTTTTCACCTCCTAAACGAGCTCCAAAACTAAATATTCTCGATAGGGGAGATAGGAAATTCTTTTCTAATAAGAATGGAGGGGCGGATCATCAAAATCCGAGTTCGTATGAGAATTCTACATCAGTTTTGGTACGAGCCCTCTATTATTTCAACCAATCAGAATTCTCCTAACCCGCAGCCAGCATTCACAATTGCTAGTCAAAGAAGGCTAGTCGCGCTGCCTACAAGGGTCTTAAATAAATTAGAGGAAACCAATAACTTCCGTAAATCATCTCAGCCATCCAACTTGGCTAGCCAATTTAACCGGTTTAGATTTAATCTGGGCCAACCAATTTGATGTCAAAATGGCTACCAGCCATAATTCTCCTATAGGGACCGACCACCACATATTTTATGTACATGGATAGCTCCTGGAAGCTGATCCAAGATGGCCTGCCACAAGTCTCATGGCTTGACTTGTAACAAATGACCGCCCGCCGCCTAACTTGCACGTGATTGGTCAAAATAATTAGGTTTTGCAGGCAAGACCCACTCAGCAGCGTGCTGCATATTTTTCTACAAAATACTCGAGACATCAAACATGTCACAAACTGGGGGATGTTCATCAAGGTATTGGTCTGGCGGTCTACAGCGTGTGGTGTGCAACACGCCCATTATGAGAAAGTGTCAGGAAAGGCGGACGGTTGGTGGCGATAGAGAAGTAGTGAGTGTAAACCGACATGTCTTCCACTCATAGTAGGGACGTGGTTTTCAACACTTTACACGATCCCCACTTCTCCATCACTCAACTACTTCTACTTCCTATGAGATCAGGGTGCGTTCAACTATGACTTATATAAATAGGTTTTCAACCTATTTCAACCAACAACGGTTTATCAACACAAGTATCCTGAAAACACTAAGAACTTATAGCTTACATTCCGCAAGCAAGTTCCACATTATGATACAAGTCATAAACAACCACACCTTCAGAATTAACCACTTTGATCTCAACACCTTCTTCGCTTCCCTCCCTAAGATCAACCCTTCTCCTTCATTTTGTGACCGAAGCAAGACTGGAACGGCCATTTCTTGGTTTAGGCCAGAATTGTACAGATTGATCTCTCGAATCTAAAGTACTCTCGTGCAGTGAATTTGTTTGGGGTTTAGATTCGTTTCTCGGCGGCACACCCAAATTTACCATTTCCAGCAGAAATAGTTTTTACCCCAAAACAACGTTGTATTATAGGTAATTGAGCTGATACAAACTTATTCTTTGATAATTGGTGTAGAAACTTATCAATTGCAAAAAAAGCTTGGTATTACTTATTTTGGGAGGAATGATTTTACCTCAAAGGTTAGTGATTAAATTGTCAATGGGTTTTGGGGTGTTGTAATGCTAGCAGTTGGAATTGATGTTACCGACTTGCTAGTTATTGTTGGTGAGGAAGACTTCAAAATCTAAGATCTTGACCAGAAAGGTATTTTTTCAGTTAAATCCACAAAGGCTGCATTGAGATCCACATATGATGAAAGTTCTACGTCTAAGCTTTTCTGGAGATCAGTGGTTCTAACTACATTGGTTGTACATTATTGGAAGATTTGGAAGGGTGATTGTTGTCCAACACAGGATCTAATGATAAATAAGTTAAATAAGGAGATGCTAACTCATTGTTGCATATGTAAAAAGACAATGAATCGCTGCATCACATTATTTGGCATTGCAGATTTGCTAAGAGGATTTGGGCATGGGCGGCAAGGATTTTTGATATGTAGTCGACTTTGGCCATTAAGTGTTGGAGGCAGCGCTGCAACTTTGGCTACTGATCGGTAGTGGTCGCACTGCAACTTGGTCCGTGAGATGGTGATCTGACTGGCTATGGAAAATGGGGATGGCGCTGCCCCGGCCGGCTAAGGAATGGCTCATGGCGTTGTTGGATAGGACGCGAGATGTTGGCGTCGGTTTGACATGGAGCCGCTGGTGTTAGTTTTTGAAGTGGAGCCGCTAGCATTGGCTCGGCGTGCGCCATCTTGGCTTGGTGAGCCGTCAACGTCGGTCGCTCAGCTTGGGACGCGGAGCTGTCGGTGCAATCGGCTTGTGCTGGAAAGGTGCAAGCTGCTGGCGTTGGAAAGATGTAAGCTATTAGCGCTGGAAGAGATGCAAGATGCCGACGCTAGAAGGACGCAAGCTGTTATCGCTCGTATTATTGGCTCTATTTCCATGTCTTGGTGCTAGCGGCAGAGTGGTAGCAATAAAGCATGTGAACATATTCCAGGTACGTATCTCCTTTCTTCTTTCTGTTTGCTCTTATGTTGTTGGTGCAAACCCTAGCCATAGGCATGTCCGTCATAGTTTTACGGGCGACGCCGTCCTGACTGCGATAAGTCCCCAGTCACTCCTTGTCGTGTGATAACTGGTAACTGAGCCGTTTGGTGACTGAGCCATTGATGAAGATGATGAAAACACTTCTGAAAGTAACGCTGAGTCTTCCTCCGGCGAGCCCGCAAATGAGTCGGTAAGTTTACGCGTTCTTCTCCTCCTTCTTCTTTTTGTTTTTTGAAACAAAACTAAAACTTAATGTCGTAGAGAGGAATCGTTTCCGAAGATGGCCTTGAGGTGGGGACCTGTCACGATGAAGATCCAACCGTGGAAACCGCGCCTGCTGGTGGTTTTGAAATGGAGGTTGATAACACCACGACCAAGATGGTGGAAAGTATTCCTAAGCGATTGTTGGCGCGCAATCGTATGGGAATCCGCTTGAGTCATAGATTCGATTGCGGGCGCCATTTTTACTCCTCCATATTTGACTCCCCATGAAGACCACGTGTTGATTGGAGGCTTCAGTGTACCATCTAAGCGTGAAGAGTTGTATACCATGATATGGGAAAAATACGGACATATTGCCACAACCCAAAAACTCACTAGCCGATTTGCGTTGGTCAAGCATGTGGAAGAAGCTTTATCTTCAATTCATCATATGTGCAACGTGACTGGTCACACTATTTCCGGAGATGTGATCTCAAGCTGGAAGTTTCACCGGGATATGTGCGTAGACTTTGAGTTTAATGCCTCCTGGTTCTGCAAGGGATTTTCCGAGATCCAAAGACTGCAAGCTGAAACGGTTGATGGTCCTTCCGCGGATTTGATCAGTCAACAAGAGATAGAAATCGAGAAGCTGTCCCAGGAGTTGAAGCTGAAGCAGGCGGCTCTTCAAAGCGTGAGAGACATTTTCTCCAAAAAGAACGAGCTGTTGTTGAGTGATTTTCCTTGAGCTTTTTATTTTTCTGAACCTCATTTCCTTGGGTTTTTTTTTTTGAAAGGAGAAGAAACGCCTAGTTTATGGTTCGGTTTTTTCTGGTTTTTTGGACTGATAGATGATTGCTTTTTATAAGAGTTTTGGATTATTTTGGAATAATAGCCTTTTGATCAATTGGTATGTTAAAGTCTGAATTTGCGAGTGTAAGTAGCAAATCATCCGGGAAAATTGTGAAACCGTGAATGTTGCATGTGAAGGAAAAGATAAGAAACCTTGGGATGATTGGGTCATCGGCTTCCATGGAAAATGTGAAAATTCAAACGACAGGTTATGTAAATATCATCTGGCAAACTTACTCGTTTTAGGGTCTTTCACCAAAACTGAATTTTCAGGGAGTGAATCTGAGTTTTCACACGACGCCCTCGTTGTTGTGCGAAGTCCCCAATCGCTCTTTTGTTGTTTGTGGAACACTTTCACGACGATCCATGGTAAGGCAGACAATCCCTAGTCCCCAGACGTAATTCTCCTGAAACCCATTTGCTGGTAGGATGATGGAAACCAGAGTTGAATTTGTAACCGAGAGATTAATATCCCACTGTGGTCGCCAATTGTTTGAGGGTGAAAACAGTTTCTGCTGATTTCGGTAATTTCGCGTGAGTGGGTGAGAAACGAGTCTAAACCCTAAACAATGTACTGCAAGGGAGTACTTTAGATTCGAGAGATCAATCTGTACAAATCCGGCCTAAACCAAGAAATGGTTGTTCCAGACTTGCTTCGGTCACAAAGTGAAGGAGAAGGGTTGGTTTTAGGGAGGGAAGAGAAGAGAGTGTTGAGACCAGAATAGTTGATTCTGGGAGAGTAGTTGTTTGACTTGTATCAGAAAGTGAAAGCTAACAGATTGGAAAGCTAGCAAGTGATTTATGAGTGTTGTATGCTCCTGACCCAAAACTTGTTGTTTGGTGGAAATAGGTAAGACCTATTTATACAAGTCGTAACATAACATACTCTGGTCTCGTAGAAAATGGAAACGGCTGAGTAAAGTGGAAGGAGGTGATAAATGGGTAACACCTGGAATTGATGTTCCATAACGAAAGGAGCGTTTCACCATTATTCCTTGTATTTACTAACCGACTCATTCTTATGACATTTTCATGTAACGGGCGTAGTGTACGCCTTACGCTGTAAACCGCCAAACCAATACCCTTTATGAGCATCCCCCAATTTGTGACATGTGTTAGATGTTTCGAGTGTTTTCATGGGAAAACGTGTAGCAAGGTGTTACGTGTGGCATGGTAGCATGCCAGTGGCCATGGTAGAGTCGACATGCCAAAGAATAGGCGCGGCCAAATTTGGGGTTTAGATGCAAACTGTGATGTTTTGGCTTTGGGTCGTAAGTTAGGTGGCGAACTTCAACGGCCGAGATCCGCATCTCAGAGGGAAGGATAACCGTTGATTATTGCAACCCTCCGTTTTAGTAGCCAGCGTTGAGCATGGCTTTGCCATAGAGTAGGCGCGGCCAAATTAGGGTTTAGGTGCAAACCGCGTGTTTTGGCTTTAGTCCGCAAGTTGCCATGCGTCAGGTGGCGAACTTGTGTGGTCGAGATTTGCATCTCAAAGAGAAGGTTAGTCGTTGATTATTACAACCCTTCGTTTTAGCAGCCAGCGTTGAGCATGGCTTTGTCAAAGAGTAGGCGTGGCCAAATTGGGGTTTAGGTGCAAACCGTGTGTTTGTCTTTGGGAAGCAAGTTGCCATGCGTCGGGTGGCGAACTTGTGTGGTCGAGATCTGCATCTCAAATAGAAGGGTAGCCGTTGATTATTGCAACCCTTCGTTTGTAGCATCCAACGTTGAGTCATGGATTTGCCATAGAGTAGGCGCGGCCAAATTAGTGTTTAGGTGCAAACCGTGTGTTTTGGCTTTGGGCCAGAAGTTGCCACGCGTTGGGTGGCGAACTTGGACGGCTGAGATTTGCATCTCAGGAGAAAGGGCAGCCATTGATCGTGGCTACCTTCCATTTGTAGCCTGGCAACTTTGTCTAAATTAGGGTTTGGCATGCCGAAACCCTAATTAGTGCCCTTTACTAGAATCGTTGTAAAATTATCGTACGGACTCGGATTTTGACTGTCCTCCCCTCTATTCGACCGAAAAAGAATTTCCTACCTCCTTACGCGGGGATATTTAGGTTTTGAGCTCGTTCGGGAGGTGAAAACATCTCGACAGTAAAACTCAAGAAGAATTCAGGAGGGATGTTGCGGGCCCGAGGTGGCATAGCCGCACTTGTGTCATCGCGGCATGGATGGCATGGACTTTGGTATGCGCGTGCGGCATGTTGGCGCGGTTTTGGGAAGCTAGCGCTTTTTGGGAAGCTAGCGTGTTTTGGGAAGCTAGCGTGTTTTGGGAAGCTAGCCTCTTTTGAGACCGTGGCAGGTTTGGAGCAACCTGATTGGTCAATGAAAGTAGGGGACCAGCAAGCTTTGTCATAGTTTAGGCGCGGCCAAAATTAGGGTTTGGTACAAACCGTGATGTTTGGCCTTGGGCTAGAAGTTTCCATGCGTTAGGTGGCGAACTTGGACGGTTGAGATCTGCATCTCAGATGGAAGGGTAGTCGTTGATCGCTACAACCCTCCGTTTGGCAGCAATCGACATGTGGTAAGGCCGGCATAGCTTTGGCATGGAGATGTGGCTGGCATGGTTTTTCATTGGCACGGTGGTGCGGCTGGCATGGTCGGCATGCCTTGGCGCGGAGACGTGGCTGGCATGGTTTGCCATTGGCACGGTGGTGCGGCTGGCATGGTTGGCATGCCTTGGCGCGGAGACGTGGATGGCATGGTTTGCCATTGGCACGGTGGTGCGGCTGGCATGGTCGGTATGCCTTGGCGCGGAGACGTGGATGGCATGGTTTGCCATTATCACGGTGGTGCGGCTGGCATGGTTGGCATGCCTTGGCGCGGAGACGTGGCTGGCATGGTTTTCCATTGGCACGGTGGTGCGGCTGGCATGGTTTGCCATTGGCACGGTGGTGCGGCTGGCATGGTCGGCATTCCTTGGCGCGGAGACGTGGCTGGCATGGTTTGCCATTGGCACAGAGGTGCGGCTGGCATGGTCGACATGCCTTGGCGCGGAGACGTGGCTGGCATGGTTTGCCATTGGCACTGTGGTTCGGCTGGCATGGTTGGCATGCCTTGACGCGGAGACGTGGCTAGCATGGTTTGCCATTGGCACGTTGGTGAGAGAATTAGGGTTTAGTATATACGAAGATGTTGTCGGTCAGTACTAAGGGTTCTGCCGTGGAACATGACACATGTATATAATAAAAAAAAGGTACCCTGGTAATTCTTACGTAGGCATGCTGATTGGTTCAATAAATGCGCTAGTGGTCATAGTGACGTCATGTCATATGCACGTTTTACGATTTTAACCCTAAGCTAAAAACCACCATCAACAGTTGGTTTTAAGGGTAGAGTGTATCGGGTCATTCGAGATAATTCAATTCGAATGAAGGATTACATGTTTAATTCTACGGAGGACTTGCGCTTATTGAATTATTTCAGAGTTAAACATAGAATGAGTAAAGCCTCTACGCCTGTTGATATCTCTTGGTCTCCTCCGGAGCCTGATGAGGTTATGATATGGTGTGATTGTGTTGCAAGGGGTAATCCAGGCCAGGATGGTGCTGGTATAAGCTTTAGACATGCTAGTTCTACTATGTTAGGTGCTTTGTTTGTTGGACTCAGCTCGCAAACTAATTACGTTGCTGAGATCAGTGTTGTTGTCTATGGCCTAATGTTGGATCGAAGGTGGAATGTGAAGAAAATTTATGTCAGAGCAGATTCGATGAGTTGTATTCAAGCTTTGAAGACTAAAGAGTTTCCATGGGATTTGATGCAGAAGTGGAAGAGGCTTGTGCCGTTTATAATTCACTATAAGCATAGCTACAGGGACCTTGGCTAAGCGAGCTTGTTTTTTGGCTGAGAATGCTTTTGAGTTTTTTGAAGGTAGACCGCCTGTGAAATAGCCTGGAAAAATTTATTTTCGTTTCAAATAGTCTGTGAAATTTTTTAGAAGATTATGGGTTTTCTTTCTTTCATACTCTAATCTCCGTAGATATTTACTTTTTAATAAAAAATTATTATATGAGGGAAAAAAAGAAAATTCTCATGCAACCCAGCTTATTTAAGCCTTTGTAAGTCCCTTTTGCACTGCTTACCCTACCCATTCCTATGAACCTAGTTCCACCCGAACGAGTTGCAGCAAATCCTGTGACCTCGGTCATTTTTCTCTCTGGGAGGTAGGGGTGTCAACGGATGAATATCCGTCAAATATCTAGAAACTCGTATCCGATAGGTTAAGCGCTATCGGATATTCGATAATATCCTATACGATATCAAAAATCAGATATCGATTCCGAGCTAAGTTATCGGATATCATATATTTATCCGATAATACCCGGTTCTGACAAAAAATGTTAAAAACCCTGTAAAACATGTTCATAATTGAAATTTAAGTTCAATTTCTCAAAGATTTCATATCAGATATCGGATATTTTTCCTTACTCTTCTACTCGACTCTAATATGGTTAGGGTAAATCACAAATAAGTCCTTGTTCTATCGGATATCGGATATTAACAATTCGGATGGAGCTTAATTCGATTCCAATATATTAAGGAAAACATATCCGATAGATTATCCGATCCGATATTTGATATCTGATAAAACGGATAAAATCCTATAGGATCTCGAATACTCGAAAATGAATTCCGGATATCAGACAGATATTGACAAGCCTACTGGGAGGGAGGCAAGTAGTTTTCTAAGAGATGAACGGATTTTAAAATAATATGCATCTAAAGACTTAAAGGCCTAGACAAATAAAGCTCCCACGTTGAACGGTGACGAAACCCTTGCTTCCTATTGGTCGAAATAGGTCTTTTTTGAGTTTTGTGAAACGAGCGTTTTGGTGAGGACACTTGGCAACGTATAATTGGTTTAAAAAGAATAGGAAAAAGATTAAAAAAAAAAGAAACCAAATTCAATTTGAAATTCATGGAGTGACAATATTTAGGTGAGGACACTTGGCAACGTATGATTGGTTTAAAAATTACAAACTTAAAAGGAAAACATAACTTACCGTGTTTGGAATTTTATGGAAGTCCAAAATCTGCTTGGAAATCGAGTAATTACTATATTAGGACTATTTTTTCCAAATTAATATATAAATGGAAAAAAAAAAGTCCACATATTGTCAAAATTACAAACTTGAAAGGAAAACCTAACTTAGAGCTTCTACAATGGAATGTATGTAAAGATAAATGTCTAAGTCCACATAGGATAGACATTTATTTTCCCTAAAATTCATCTCCAACCCAAACTTCTTAGCAATGTGAAGATGACATGGCTTAATTTTTGTTAGACATTGTCAAGGTGAATGTCAAGTTTTAGACATTCACCTTGACAATGTCAAGCTATCCTAGTAAGTTTTTCTTAACTAAAATTAATTCAAATATATTAAATAAGAACACGCAATTGGGGATATAGAAACTAATTGGGGGATATGAATTACTTCCCCCAACCCATGGTGTGTGCTAAGGGGTGACTTTTAGGGGCGAAAATACTAAAACACCCTTCCCTCAAAATAAAAATCAAAAAACTTAAAATCAAAAAACAAAATCATATTCCCCATTTCCATCTCCACTTCTTATTAATCTTTTTAGGGTTAAAACTTTGAAACCCAAATGTTCCCCATTCTCTTTCAAATTCTAAATTTTCCCCATTTCCTTTCAAATTCTCTTCTCCTTCTCTGCCGGAAGTGATGAAGAACATGTTGGAAATGATAAAGAACATGCCGGAAATGATAAAGAACATGCCGGAAATGATGAAGACCACGCCGGAACTGATGAAGACCATGCCGGAAGTGATGAAGAACATGTCGGAAATGATGAAGGTCACGCTGGAAGTGATGAAGACCACGCCGGAAGTGATGAAGACCATGCCGGAAGTGATGAAGAACATGTCGGAAATGATGAAGGTCACGCTAGAAAGTGATGAAGACCATGCCGGAATTGATGTAATTCAATGCCGGAACTAAATGCCAGCATGCTCGATATAAATCTATCAATGCCGGTAGTTAAGTGAAAAAAAAAATCAATTTTCTGGATACTTTTCATCATGTTCCGGCATAGAATTTTAGGATGAAGACCATGCCGAAAGTGAGTTCCGGCATGGTTATTTAGGATGAAGACCACGCCGGAAGTGAGTTCCGGCATGATTATTTAGGATGAAGACCACGCCGGAAGTGATGAAGAACATGTCGGAAATGATGAAGACCATAGGAAGTGATGAATTCAATGCCGGAACTAAATGCCGGCATGCTCGATATAAATCTATCAATGCCGGTAGTTAAGTGCACAAAAAAATCAATTTTTCGGATACTTTTCATCATGTTCCGGCATAGAAATTTAAGAAAAAACCATGCCGGAAGTAGTTCCGGCATGCTCGAAAATCAGATAACTGTGCCATAAGTAGACTGATTAAAACCTGAAAAAATAGGTTTTGAAGATCAAAACCTGAAAAATTTATGAAGATAATTGTGCTACGCCCCCCCGAACCCCCCGGATAGTGGCAAACAATTTATGAAAATTTCCAACAAATGCCGACATGGTTTTTTGGTTGAATACCATGCCGGCACCAAGCTTTTTCAGCTGCAACAATGGTGGATTCAAAGAAAAAAATTCAAATTTTCAACCTCTTAGCAAACAATTCTCTCATCACAATCATCTTCCATTTTCAAAAAAAAAATTCCACTCAAAAACCATTTTCCCTCCTTCTACTCTCAACTAACCCACACAAATTCAAAAAAAAATAAATACACACTAATTTATCCCCCAAATACTTAACATTTTATTAATTATAATTAATCAATAATCCTGATTAGTGGGGGCTAGATTAGGAATTAAAAAAATAATTACATAGGGGGTCTCCCAGAATTGCAATTGGGATACCGTTTTTGTCCTGTAGCTATATCCCCCAATTGCGTGTTCTTAAATAACCAGTTTTAGCTCTAACAAAATCTAAGAGTTACGAAAAATAAAAATTACACTTAATCCATAAAAAATCACAAACAACACCATTGGAGAGATGAATTATTTTTTTCACCTAAATTTAAGGAAAAAATGGAATAAGAATGTCTTGTTTATGTTGCCACCTCGGAAACACACATAACCACCATTGGAGAAGCTCTTACCTTGTTTGAAATTTTATGGAAGTCCAAATTCAATTTGGAAATCGAGTAACTGCTATATTAGAACTCTTTATTTTCCAAATTAATATATAAAACGGAAAAAAATCCATATATTTTCCGCGAAAATAAAAGGAAAAAATAAATAAAATTTGCACATATTCTCCTCCTATTTAATACCAAATTCAATTTGGAAATCGAGTAACTGCTATATTAGGACTCTTTATTTTCCAAATTAATATATAAAAGGGAAAAAAAATCCATATATTTCTGCGAAAATAAAAGGAAAAATAAATAAAATTTGCACATATTCTCCTCCTATTTAATATATTTGCCCGCCACACCAAATCAAAAAACAAGGCCACGGGGCGGGGCGACGTCCCACGCACACCAAATCAAAAATTTATCGCCGCAGGGCGGGGCGAAGCCCCACGCGCACCAAATCAAAAATCCATTGCCACGAGGCGAGGCGAAGCCCGTGCACACAAAGTTAAAAGAAATAAATATATAAAATTTGCGCATACTCCACCTATTTAATGTATTTGCCCCGCCACACCAAATCAAAAATACATCTTCACGGGGCCGGGCGAAACCCCGCGCTAGGGCTGCACATGGGCGGGTATGGGAGGGTATAAGCTCAAACCAACCTCGCACCCACAGGCTGCGGGTTTTTTTTTTCATAACCAACCCCGCACCCACAAACAGCGGGCGGGTTTTGTTACCCACCCGCTGCGGGTAGGGCGGGTTTGGGTTTAAACCCGCTTAGATATAATCCAAAAATTAGATATAATGATCAGGAGAAGGAGGAGTTCGCTATAATATGCTGCACCACATTGAAATTTTAAAGATTACAATCCATGGAGTCCGCTTTAATATATTTCATGACGCGTGCAACTAATTATAGTGATAGCAAATCGAATACGCTTCTGTTTTATTTTTGATGGTAAAGAAATCTCTGAACGTTAAGAAGGCCATCTCTTAAATTGGCACCTCTGTGGATATGTTCACACACAAGACACCAACAACCATTGAAAACGTGAAGTCTCTCGGAGAAAGGGACAAAAGAGGTGGTCTAGGGAGCGAGCTGAACTTCTCAAGGCCAGTTAAGGATTAGCTGTAATCAACGGTGTATATTGAGCGGGTTTTTCGGGCGGGTATGGGCGGGTATGACCTAAAACCAACCTCGCACCCGCAGACAGCGGGTTTTTTTTTTCTTAACCAACCCCGCACCCACAACGGGCGGGTATGGACAAAAAACCCACGGGTTTAGCGGGTACGGGCGGGTATGGGTATCGTGGGTGGGTCTTGTGCAGCCCTACCCCGCGCCCACCAAATCAAAAATGCATTGCCACGGGGCGGGGCGCAGCCCCCCGCGCACACCAAGTTAAAAGGAAAAAATAAATAAAATCTGTACATATTTTCCACTTATTTAATGTGTTTGCCTCGCCACACCAAATCAAAAATATATCGCCACGGGATGGGGCGAAGCTCCGCGCTCAGCCGCTCACCAAGTTATAAAGAAAAATATGCCCGGAGCGTAACACGGGCACAAATCTAGCTGAACTTAAAGCACTTCAGATTCAACTGATTTAAGATAGGAGAGGAATTTATTAATGACGACCAAGAAAACAAAAGATATGAAACATAAATAAAATATTATGCATTGGGTTTGCATCAATCAACATGGGAAACTGTTTGGTCAGTGAGTGTTTGCTGTATAATATCTCACGTATTATCACATAGATAGATCTAGAGAGAAAATTTTAAATTACTCAAGACAACCGCAGAGATTGAGGGCTTTACATGGACTTTCTTCTTCATATAGAAAGAAACCTTATCCCAGACCACGCCAAAACCGTTATACACAACAAAACTTAAAAATAGGATCTCTGTTGTCCTCCGTGGGGCCCACCGGGACCATACCAAAAAAAAATTATGAGACAAAAACTGATATACGGTTTTGGTGTGGTCTGTTTTTTTCGGTTTGTTTAGAATCACCCTTATGCTAGATGGCTGCACACACCTTTCATGGCACTGGCACACAAACGGGAACTTAGACATGCATGGATTTGAAGGGTACTTACACTCATATGAGCAAAACAAAAGCAAAAAACGGGTCATTTCCCATCCGACCTTGAAATCTTGGCTGCTTCATGTGTAAAACTCACGCATCAACATGCATGCATTTGTGCTAGTATAATTATAATAGAATAACTATGTCTGTTAAGACAACCATTTAAAGTAACACAAAATTGGTCAAAAAGACCAAAAGCAAGAATTCCTGGGTGAAATAGATTTCTAAGTTTAGATACCATTTATATAGCCAAAAATCAGAAATATACTGTTTAAATAACCAATTTGGATATTTCACCCAGGAAAAAATAAATAAAAAAATAGGTTCTACCTAAAATAACCCCCACTATACAAGCTTTTAAATCCAACCCAACCCAACACAGCATCTTCTATTTTTTCTATCGTCTATTTCTTCTTCTTCAGAACGATTTGAACCCAACCAACCAAACACAGCAGATTTGGGTTTTCATATCTGGGATCGATTTTCAGAGATCAATCATCAATCATGGTGGTTATCGTTTGTTGAATCGAAGTTAAACAATATTCAACCTTCATAAATCGTATCAGGAAATCAGTAAGTTTCAACTTTCAATTCCACCAAGCTTTGATTTCGTTTCATTCATCCATTTTAATTTTGATTTTGGTTTATTTGTTGTAACATCGTTCTGTTTGTGTTGATTTTGGGTTCAATTTTCATATTTTTGTTAATTTTTGGGTTCAGTTGGTGATTATCCAGGGTTTTACTAATAACCAATTTTTGGGTTTAGTTGGTGCTTCTAAACCTGATTATTTGTTTCTATGCAGTCGATTGATTGTTCATCAAAGTAATTTTAGTTTATACCTGCTGAAAACAAACCAAATTGATTGAAGTTGATTCTATATTTTATCATTGTTTTGGATGTGAACTGAATTGCTATAATATCATCATGTTTGGTATGAATTTAGTGAATTGAGCTAGTTGTCTAGAGAAAATTAATAAGTTGTGGTGTGGTATGAATTTGATTTGGTTAGTGTAGAAATATGGATTGACTAGGAGAAGACTGATAGTGTTAGATTTGGATTTGAAACATAAAGGATAGAATGAAGCTAGAGATTTTCTTTGAAATCAAGTATTCAGTGGGTGGAACTTATTATATGTGACAGGTCAGTAGTTTTAGGAACAGACTATTACATCTGCTGTTACTTTTAGAGATGTAGTAAGCTCAACAGTAAGCTCATCTGTTGTTTGTATATTCCTTTTGTAGATGGATCGTCATTTTCTATGTGTGGTTATTCGGGGTACCGATGCATGCCCATACCATGTTAATGTGAATTCAACAGTTGATGAGTTGAAGTCGCATGTTTGTTCACATTGGAATATCATTTCACCGGACTCAATTCAGTTTGTATTTGACTATGAAGGGAGAAGCAATGTTGTTGACAGTGATGTGAAGCTCCGGCCTTTCTTATCATTGTGTATTGTTAAGGAGTTATCTTTCTTGGAGCTTCGTTTATTTGAACGTGTTCCTCTTCGTGCTCCTGATTTTGTTCGTGAACCTACTATGAGCGAGTTTCGTTTAGCACCAGACCCTAGCAGAGATCATTTTGTTATTCCTCGTCATATTCCTAGCAGCATTACAATGAGCGAGTTTCGTTTAGCACCAGACCCTAGCAGAGATCAGTTGGTTTATCTTCCGAGCAGCAGTAAAGTTACTCGTACACCTACATTGACGGAGTTGCTTTTAGGTAAAGGCAATAGCTCATATCAGTCACCTATTCCTTCCTCTCAAGAGCTTGTTTCGTCTCAAGATATCCCCATGTCTCAAGAACGTGCATTCAATGGAAAGTTGGCAATTAAAAGATCTTGCAAGGCGGATGAATGGGAGTTTATTATAAAAGGTGTTGGTCAAGATTTTTATGTAGGACGAGATGAAGCTCGTCTTGTTGTTGAGAAATATAACCATTTTTTTGGTCGCAGGGTGAGAGTCGTCAAGAGCAATAGAGAATGGTAAACGGTGGAATGTTATTACAAGGAGAAATTGGAATGCGACTGTATGTTCCATGCAGCTCCGAAGACTTCCAATGTGAAGGGTCATTTATTCCTCAAGGCCTATAACGGGGAACATAAATGCTGTGCTGGTTATAGTGATGGAACAAAGCCTGATCCGGTTACGCGCGAACTTGTCAAGAGCTTGATATTTGACCAGATCGAACAGAATCCCAACAAGAAAGTCAGGGATATTGTTAAAGAATTCAAAAGTGATTATGGGTTAGAATTAAGCTACGATCAGGCGCATGCCGGGAAAGAATTATGTTTGAAGGAATTGTATGGCGAGGACACTAAATCATACTCCGACTTGGTTTGGTGGTGTGAAGCCATGAAGAAACACGATCCAGGTAGTTGGGCTGATTTAGTTGTTGAAGGGGGCCAGTTTAAGAGTTTGTTCATAGCCTTCGATGGTTGCATCCCGGGTTTCGAATATTGTCGCCCGGTATTGTTCTTGGATGCAACTTTCCTAACTGGAAAATTTAGGGGTTGTCTTATGGCGGCTACTAGGAAGAATGCGAATAATGGTAAGTCTTCTATTTTTAGATTTCAACTTTTGATGTCAGATTATAAATTTGAATGAAATTCAGAAAAATAATTTTGTCAGATTATCACTGGATGAAACCAGTTTCATCCTTAATTTGTGAAGTCAGACTAGAGAATGAAACTGGTTTCATTCTGTACAATGAAAGTTTCAGTCAGTTTAATATGATTTTTTCTTTTTGTGTTTGTTTTGTTTCTGTAGGAATATTTCCTCTGGCATACGGTATCGTATCAGGTGAAACTATTGAGAATTGGCATTGGTTCTTGGAAAAATTAAAAACTATCTTGGGTCCTCGTGTACTAACTATTATTTCGGATCGCCATGAGGGTTTGATCCAAGGGATTCGTGATGTTTTTCCAACTTTCCGTCATTGTTGGTGTTACCAGCATTTGAAGAATAATGTCCGCGGTAAGACCAACAAGAAAAAGGGAGAGCATGGTGCTGCGATGGATTTGTTCAAACAATGTTTCTATTCATCAACGCATGAAGGCTTTCATGAAGGTATGCAAAAGTTGAAGGATATGGGATGTGATGGTCTTCACAAATTCTTGAGTGACCTTCCAGTGGAATGTTGGTCCAATGCACATTGTCTTGGATGTCGTTATGGCGACATGTGTTCAAACATTGCAGATTCGTTCAACTCTTGGATTAAGGAAACAAAAGGTATGCCTATTGCAACACTTGTTAACTGGATTAGACTTAAGATTATGGATCAGATGAGTAAAAGGAAGTTGAAGGGGGCGACGTATAAAGGATTCATTTGTCCCAGGCTAGTGAAAAAGTAATGGCTTCCATTCGTCTTTGGTGTCCAGTGGAGAATAACCAAGTCTGGTGACATGGAGTGGGAAGTTTTTGATGGAAAGCACACGCATGTTGTTAATATTGCGAAGTTTCATTGCAGCTGTAGGGTTTGGTTTACTGAGCAGTTCCCTTGTGATCACGCTATTGCGTGTATGCATTCAAATAATAACAATGTTTATGAGTACATTAATCCGTATTTCAGCATTGCTAGATTCCGTGCTTCGTATGATCGTGCTATCAAGCCGATTCCCGATTACGACAAGCCTATTTATGTTGCTACTGGAAATCTCGTGAACCCACCAACTGTCCTAGGAAAAAAATGGTAGGCCGAAGAAGAAGCGGATTCCTAACACAGGTAGTGCAAGTTTTAAGAGACCAATTACGTGCGGTAACTGCCATACTCAGGCACATCATAACAAGACGACGTGTCCTCATCCTCCTGCGAAAAAGCAACGTTAAGAACCTGCTTAAGAAAATCTCTAGCCTTCATTCTGTGCAGCTTTTTACCATGATATCTTTATTAGTTTATTCTTCTTTGCAGCCTCTTGTTGCACATTGAAGATTCATTTATCTGGAATTATATTTTCGCAACTAGTATTTACCTTGGATTGTTTCTTTTGTTCATAAAAACATATTTTATGGAATTATTTTTTCAAGTATAGCTCTTCAGTTTTATAGTATATATCTTATAGTCTTATGTTGATTTAGTTTAATTGTACATTCCCTTGATTTTCTTTGTAAAATTTGAATGTTTGTGAAGATTCAAATTTAAATGTACGAGATGAAACTGGTTTCATCCTTCACATTCGACAGAAAAAAACTATTTTTTTCAACCTGCAAACTCTGAAAACAGTTTTTATACAGTCTAGGATGAAACTAGTTTCATCCAAGCCTGGTTACATTCTGAGAAAAAATTGCAGTTTTATACAGGCTAGGATGTAACCAGTTTCATCCAAGCCTGGTTACATTCTGAGAAAAAATTGCAATTTCATACAGGCTAGGATGTAACCAGTTTCATCCAAGCCTGGTTACATTCTGAGAAAAAAAAAATATTTTCAACCTGCAAATTTAATCATTTCTGGCTAACATTTGAAGTATAGGCGAATCACAACTATCATGAAATTGAAGTATAGGCGAATCACAACTATCATTTCTGGCTAACATATGAAGTTCATATTTTAATTAAGACGAATCCACGGATCACAAATGTATGCGAAGACATAGTCCAACAAAAAAAAAGTACTTCAGTATGAACTACATTAATAAATTTTTTCTAAACAACCTAAACACATCAAACTTTCCAGCAGATATTCTCATCAGTTAGATTTTCATATGCTAGATTGATTCGTCTTGTGCCCATCTCCTCTCCAAGAGCATCTTTGCCTCCAAAGGAGTAACCGTTTGTCATTGCCCATTCCATGAAGTAGATAACATACATCAACGAATCAGGACTGCAAGACAAATGAATATGTAATGTCGCTTTACCGATCTAGAAAAAAAAGTATAATGTCGGTTCAAACTTCGTTTATGTTTGTATGTTATAATTTCAGTTCAAAGAGTTAACGACCTACCTTTCTCCCTGTTGTGGACAATCTGATTTCACGACGACATCAATGTCATCCACACTAGTACTTTCAAGCTGAATGCTAAGGAGCTGACTTACTCTTTGCGCCATTATTTTAGCATCCTCTAAATGGTTTGAAGAACCTAGGAGAGAATTGTAGTGTGTCCAAGTTCTGCCATGGATGTCAAAGTGAAGCAATGTGAAATGTTCTTTCTCGTTCAGTATTGGGATGAACAAGTGTTGCGTTTCGACATCAGTATGATCCAGTTCAGAAATTATCATCTTTGCAGCCATCCGCTCATTCCCCGCAATGACATCAAGCTGAAGAAAAATTTGAATCAAAACCAGTTAAACCATATTTTTAATATGGATGAAACTAAATTACATCCCATGTTTAATGCTAGATGAAAAACCAGTTTTTGCAAGTATCTAATGAAACCTAGTTGCATCCTATATATAATAGCTAGATGAAACTCAGTTTTATCCTACACTAGTGAGAGAATTATGTTTCAAGCAACAGATGTAAGCCAGATACATCCTACACTAACTTAAAGTTATATGAAAACAAATTGCAGACCTAAGTTCATTCATTTTAAAATGTAGTATTCAAAATGTTTACCCATGCAAGCGCTGAGAAAGATCGACTTGAGGTATCCATTGGTATCACCGCCATATTGAAACAATTGTCTCCATTTTTCGATTTTGAACTCCAAAATAGTGTTCACCAATGGCTGATTGAAAACAAGTTGCTGGATGTGTTCTCCACTAATACATACACCTCCATTGGATTTCCAAACGCAGTCACTGCATTTAAATAAGTTCATATAATTTCAGACAAGCACATAGGTTTCATTTTTTAACATGATGTAACCAAATACATCCTATTATAAACTTAGCAAAGATTTTTTACGAAATAAGAAAAGTAGAATGTAAAAAAAAAATAACAGCAAAAGAATGCGGATACGTACCTTAAGTTTCCAGTTCCAAAGTACTCCTTTATTAACTTCTCTTCAGCTAGTCTTACTCCGCAACTCAAGTAATTTTTCCATAGCTTGTTGTTCCTTGTTAACTTCTTCAACTTATCGTCCTTATGCTTCTTCTCTGCACGCTCATCCTCATCTGTTACAAACTTATTCTGTCTAGTCCTTTTATATACGTCTTCACTCTATTCTCAATCGATCCAAGTTTACTTATAACTGTCAGAAGTTCTGCTGCGACAATTTCTTCTTGGTTGATTTCTGATGGAGGAACTGGTGCTAGAGGTTCTGCTCGAGGAACTAGTGTTACAGGTTCTGCTTCGAGAATATTGTCAGCTTCTGGATTTGCGGCTCCACTGGTTTCACCTTCCTTGCTATCGTCTTCAGGAACATCACCCTCCACTGTTTTTTTCATCTCTTGAGTGATGTTAAGGTTGAAAAAGTTCTCAGGTGGAGTGTAAAGAACAATATCAGTAGGTGAAGCTTGCGAAGTTCCCGGTTGAGGCTTGAGTTGTGCTTTCAAGGCTTCCACTTGACTTTGCAAGTCCGAGATTGTCTTATCCTTTGCTTCAGACTCAATCTCTTTTGCTTCCAATTCTGCATTCCTTGCTCCTAACTCGGCATTCAAGTGACGTATAATGTTGTCCTTCTCAGCTAGTTCATTCTTTAACTTGGAAACATCATCTTCATCTTTGTTTTCCTTCATCATCAAACAAGCATAATTGTTTCTCCTCTTTACCAACAAAGTCAACAACCTGCAAACACATAAACACATGATGTAACTGATTTTATCATATGATAACATATGATGTAACTTGGTTTCATCCACTGATAACACAGGATGTAACTTGGTAGAAAATGGGTTTCATCCATTAATAACATAAGATGTAACTGGTTTCATCCATTTATTATAAGGGATACAATTTTAAAAATGAATCTAAACTTACTCAACATAGTATGTAACTGGTTTCATCCAGTTATAATAACAGCAAGATTTTTACCTGATTGCTTGAAAGAGTTTCAAGCTTCCCCTCAATTTCGCAAGATACTTTATACAAGTCCCATCTTGCAAACCTTGGCCATGCATCACTGTTGGCTTTCCTAACAATGCCTTAGCCTTTCACTTGCTCAAAAATCCATAACTACAACAACAAAAGATAAAAGTTAATAATCAACACATGATTCATTTAATGCAAAAAAAAAAAAAATATTCAAAAGATAGAAGACGATACTCACCAGTAAATAGAAGCTGCAGCCATTGATAGAGTAAGGTGTCTTGTGCACGGATTTAACGCTTTGCATTAGATGCTCATGGATTAAATCCGGCCAAGAGACTCTGTTAATTGTATCGATTGACTGTAGGCAGTTCAAATACTTGTAGTGGACATACATACCTCCGGTGTTTATGAAGAATACTGTACAGAACATGAACAGCAACAAAAGTATCGCCAAGTCTTCTTCTTTGCCTACTTCATTCATAGCAGCCTTTATTCCTTCGAGGATGTATTTCTTATGCAATTTGTACCCAATATTCGCCTCTTTGCTTTTCTTCTCTTTGTCTTCGGATTTCTTCTTTTTCTTCTCTTTGTCTTCACCTTCCTATTTCTTCTTTTCAGCATCCCTTCTCATTGGCTCCAGAAAGTATTTGGTGTAAAATTCAGAAGTTTTCAAACTAGTTTCTTCCTTTGGTCCATAAAGTTTCTTATCTTCTTCACTCATACGTATTCTCTGCATTTTGAAAATAACAACAAGATGGTTTATATCGGTATTGAAAACTTGATCACCAATCTTGAATGCCAACTCTTTCGAGTCAAAATTTATTATGATGAACTCTAACGCCCTTGGAGCTTTGCTACATTCGGCCTTGCCCACTTTTCCTTGTTTGATCGCCTCAATAAAGTTCCAGAATTTAGTCTTCCTTAACACAGCCTCTTGTCTTTCAGAATTTAGTCTTCCTTAACACAGCCTCTTGGTTTATATCGGTATTGAAAAATTGATCACCAATCTTGAATGCCAACTCTTTCGGGTCAAAATTTCTTATGATGAACTCTAACGCCCTTGGAGCTTTGCTACATTCGGCTCTTGCCCACTTTTCTTGTTTGATCGCCTCAATAAAGTTCCAGAATTTAGTCTTCCTTAACACAGCCTCTTGTCTTTCAGAATTTAGTCTTCCTTAACACAGCCTCTTGGTTTATATCGGTATTGAAAACTTGATCACCAATCTTGAATGCCAACTCTTTCGGGTCAAAATTTCTTATGATGAACTCTAACGCCCTTGGAGCTTTGCTACATTCGGCCTTGCCCACTTTTCCTTGTTTGATCGCCTCAATAAAGTTCCAGAATTTAGTCTTCCTTAACACAGCCTCTTGTCTTCCTTAACACAGCCTCTTGTCTTTCAGAATTTAGTCTTCCTTAATACCAGTGATTCCAGCACTTCAACTGTCGGTTTCATGCTTGATCGGAACGTTTTCTTCCGTTCCTTTTTCTCTGGCTTGTCTTCATCCATTCGGCATCCACATCATCCACATTCTCCGTGTTAGACTCACCACCCACGTCCACATCATGCTTTTTCTTGGATTTTCTTTCAGCACCGGCACTCTTTTTACTCTTCTTGCTACTGCTTCCTGCAACAATTTGGATGAAACCAGTTAAGTCGTATTTTAAATCTGTGGATGCAACTCAATTACATCCCATCTTTAATGCTAGATGAAACCAAGTTTCTGCAGGTATCAGATGAAACCCACTTACATCCATGAATATAACATACAAACTATTTTTTAGGACAAGATAATATTCATGGATGTAATCATCAAATGGGTTTAGGACAAGATAATAACATCAATAGTATGTTAAAACACTCGCATATATTGTTTAGGATGTAATTCATGGACAAAGATGAACTCAAACTATTGTAAGCAGTAAGCTCATCAAGTGCTGCACATATACTAAGGTAATCCTGTATCATTTGCGCACTACTACAAAAGCATATGCGAGTGGTTTAACAGAATGAAACCAGTAAATTTAAGAGCAAGAGATTGAAGATACTGAAATAAGACACATAGCTACCTGACGAGAAGTTGTCAAGAAATTTAAGAGCGACAATAAAAATAAAAACACCATGACTTCATTGACAAAAAACAAAAACAAAATTATCATTTAAGCAAGATGAAATCAGTTTCAACATGTACTCATACTAAATCATCCCAGTTAGACATGTACACTGGATGAAACCAGTTCCATCCACACCAAAAACTCCCAGATTAACACTGGATGAAACATGTTGAAACAAATTCAACACTGAAATAAAACCAAATTCACCCAATTTCACTTCAACCAATTAAACATTGAAAATACTTAATAACCAGATGCAAACCAATTTCATCCAACACATACTAATTGAAATGAAAATAAAACAAGCAATTCCACACAGAATGGTACTGAAATGAAAATAAGAAGAACCAATTCAACAAATTAATCATGAAATTCTGTTAATAAGAACAAAACAGAGTTAGGGTTTGTAAACGTACTAGTTTTAGGAGACATTCTGTGGATCAATTGGAACCGTAACTCTTCCAATACACTGAAATGGTGAAAACCCTAATTCTCAGAAACTGATTTCCGGGTTGATGGTGTTTTACAGACGATGGATGAAACCCAATTTTTCCGGTAGTGTTGATGGTGGGGAACCGGTTGATGAAACTGATTTTGGAATTTTGGAATTTGTTATGAGACGGTGGAGGAATTTGATGGTGGAGGAGAAGATGAAGATGAAAACTCTCTGGGTTATGAGGAGACGGTGGAGGAGAAGATGAAGATGAACAACATTGTCGACGGTGGTTTTGATGGTTTTGAAAACTTTACTGTGAGAAGATGAAGAACGTTATTGTGAGAGAGGGAGATCGTGGGTGGTTTTGATGGATATCGTGTGAGACGTGACGGTTACAAGGGTAGTAACGTCTCTCCCAATTAAAAATTTGTTTTGGTCATATGACCCAGGACGAATTCTTACCTGTCCATTTGGCCCAGAAAAAGTGCCTTTTTGGCTATATAGCCCATTTTCTGTTAAAGTAATTATGAATGTAATCCACTTTGTGCTCTTTGTCTATTATAGCCTTAATTGAATACATTAGAATCTTCTTTCACGATAACAAACAAGAAATCAAATCAAAGGTCATTGATTTGCACCACATTGTGTTTAACATCAAACAATAAATACGTTATCTAGTCCAACTGTGGTGATAGTATTCATGGTGGAAAAACTACATTATCTTAGCACCAATCGGAAAATACAATATAATCGGAAACTCAAGAATCTAAAATGAGACAAAGAAATACATAAAATTGGTGATAGTTTTTGAAGGCAAAAATAAATCTATATTTAGGCATTAAATTCCATCGTTTTTTCTCCTCAACAAAAAAAAAAAAAAATCCATTGTTTTTAAATCTATGTAATCTTTTTTTTTTGCAGGATGGATCTATGTAATCAATCATAGAGAAAATAATACATACCAAAATGGTTTAAGATAAGAAGAAATTTATGTTTGTTAGTTGGCATTGCCATCACAATAAGTGACCATCATATCCCTGACAGATTGATTCTTTTTCCCCCATAAAAAAAAAAAAAAAAACCTTTCTCCTCTCTAGCTTCATCTAAAGGTAAATTAAAAAGTCTTCCTCCTCCAAAAGACCAAAATCAGTCAATTTTGCTAGATGAAAAAGCAATTTTTGGTTTTTTCTAGTTTTCATAGATACGTTGTAGTTTAAAGGATAATTTTATTTAAGGTTTTGAGTCAATCTCCATTGTTTTTAAGATTTTATGGTGTTCTTGGGGGTGTGTTGCCCTCTTTTGTTTGTGTCTTCCTTTTGGAGATTATTTTTCTTATTTTTGATCTCAATGGAGAAAAATTTAAAATCAAGATTCAAGACTTTGGGATATTACTCTCATATTTTTAAGAAGATCTCTTTTTTAAAGAAAAAACCCTTTCAAAATTTGGATTATAATCCCAAAACCATTCATCAATCTTAGGATTTTCGTACTTTTTTTCTTATTTTTATTTTTCACAAATTACTCTTTGTTAGTACCTTTGAATGTAATTTGATATTTTTTGATGTTCGGGATTAATTAATCTTATTTTATCATGAATGAATTTTTACTTAGATTTAAAAAAAAAAACCTAACAGATTGATTCTTCTTCCATTTTTCTTCTGTTATTATTTAAAGGTAAATTATATAGTCTATACGATAGCTACCAATTGACCATGAAACGAAAGATTTGTGATTTTCCATGAATGCAATATACTATTACTGGGTGCACGCAAGACAAAACTTTACTATCAGCATCTTGGACTTGTTGGTGTCATCTCATCCAAATATTTTGTTTGGGTGAGTGAGTAGATCTTGTTTGATTTTTTTTTCTTCTTCGAAATCCTAAAATTCTGATCACTACTCATACGTCAATAGATAAGTATGCTGTATGCCTATCACTCTTCTGTATGAATCCATCTATCTCTATCAACTTGCTTGCGTGTATAACCATGCATGATCTGGATATATATCAAACCCACCAGACAAATTCAATTGGTGGCAGTGGCTGCTATTATCATGTCTATCTTAATTAACGGGCCACCACATCTCTACATATAATACTCACAAACTCGTACACAAACTGATAACTGAGTCGGCTCGCATAATGATCCGAGTTAAAACTTTATTCTCATCATTCTTATCTATAATTGATCAATTATCATCAATATTTTAACTGATTTACTTTCTCTAATTTCATCATTAAGCTTTTTTAATGAAACCTATTATAGGGGCTCCAAACATTTGGATTTGAGGGCTCACAAGATGACAAAATCGGGTTATGAAATAGTAATCAACAAAACCCCATATCTAACTATTTTTTGTAATTGCTAAAATACCCTCCATGAATTATAAAATTAAATTTATTATATTTTCTTTCTCTTTTCATTCATAAATCATGATGAAGATGATGATCATAAAAAAAAAAAAAAAAAAAAAAAACCTATTATTTTTCTTTCTCTCTTCTTCTTCTCCGTCGTGATGAAGATGACGATCATAAAAACAAAAAACTAAGAAAACCCATCACTTATTTTTGAAAAAAAGGTTTCAAGATCATCATTACGGTTGGGAAAATTCATACTTCCCAACCGTAGACAGTTCAGTCTATGATTGGGAAAATTCATATTTCCCCACCGTAGGCTGTCTACAGTTGGGAAAATTCATACTTCCCAACCGTAGACAGTTCTGAAACTGTTTTTTCATATTTCCCAATTCTGAAACTGTTTACGGTTGGGAAAATTCATATTTCCCAACCGTAGACAGTTCTGAAACTGTTTTTTCAAAAACCCAATTCGATCGATTCCGCTTATCCATGCATTGAAACCAATTAAATAAGATAGGTTTTTGATTTTTACCATATTGAAGTCATTGTGGGTGGATTAAATGGTGTTAATCGATAATGAATTATTTTGAGAATTGACGATCGATTAATCGAAGAAATAAGCGATGGAGGTGATGGGGAAGAAGAAAATGGAAGAATTAAAGGAGAGGAATGAAAATAAATTAGTTTTAGGTTTTCAATATTTAATAGGTTAAGGGTATTTTAGTATTTTTTTATGAATTATGTCCCCTTATCTTCATTGTATGATATTTGAATCCTTATGAGCCCTCAAAACTCTTTTCTTGGAGCCCCTATAATAGGTTTCTTTTTAATGATACACTAATATCACCTTTTCGTTTTGCACATGTGCGAGTCCCCACAGGTATCTAACAATAAAACAACAACTGGCTTCGGTAGAATGAAAACTAATTTTCATCTCCCCCGAAGTGGTTAGAGTGGGCAACGTGACAAAGAAAAGATAAATTAATAAGTGGATGGTGCGGTAGTTATAGAATTTTATTATTTTAATAAATAATTAATTTAACGATTAATTTAAGTTGATATTTACCAAACTTTGTCCAAACAAACTCTTGTCAACTAGGAGGAGAGCTTTTACGAAGGATTATGGGTTAAAGAATGTGTGTGGTCACTCCCTACATTTTTCTCTCTATAAACACATTCTAAAATATGATAATGTATACTGTATTTACTTCATAATGCTCTTTCATTGCATTTGTCAATATATTTTAGCTAAATGTTAGATCCAGAGCAATTGTGAAAACACTTTGCAATTTGCATTATTCATTTTTTTTTTTTTTTTTGACGCATGCATTATTTTTTGTTGCACGTATATCAGTCTAGGCATTGCACTATAGTGTATTTCAAATTACTAAAAGCACCCTAAATAATTCATGGTTCAATAAGTAGTTAGATTCTTTGAGATGTTGGCAAGCCAAATGTGTGACGTATGAAAAGGAAATGTGTGTGAGAAGAGAAATTGGATTGAGAAAAGGTTAAAACAGACCCTAACTTTGACAGCTAGACATCATGGACAGGGAAAATATATGCCTTTATGTTTGTTTTAAGAAACCATGCAATCACAAGTGGGAATGGCTTTTTATCTTCTTTTTTTTTTATCATACCTACCTCAAAGTAGCAAAAAGTTAGGGTTTTGAAATCAAGGATATGAATTCTAGAACCACGATCCAAGTTACTAGCAGCTAGCTAGTAGTAGCATAACAACTATTTCTGTTTTTGATACTTAATGGTTAGGTTTGTGGTTAAATTAGTATGCACGCATTGTGTGAGTGTAAGGGATGAATGTGTTACTTGAATTGTCATTGAAGATATATAGAGATAAAAAAGTAAAATGTGCCGTTTTTGGAAGATGGCAATTAAGAAACTAACGACTCTTTGATAGGTTTTTGTTGGGACATGATATAATTAGGAGTACTGTATAATTAGTGATAAGAATAAGACTTTTGTTAGGGACACAGGTTAGCCAGCGTTAGGATGCTAGTCGTTTTAGTTTGTTAGGGTTGTCCAAATACGGGTAGAATTGGGTGATGCATTATTTGTCCTCTAGATCATATTTGTCTTCCCTAAGAATATCTAGCTATGAGATAGTGCTGCCCAGTGTGTGTGTATTATGCGACTCTTTTTATCTGATGGGCGGTTGAAAATTTAAATGTGGACAAATTTCAAATTTCAAATAGTGATTGTCACAAAAGTAACTAACTAAATCCGCGTTAGGATGACCTATGAATTTTCAACTGTGGTGGAAATCTGATTCTTGATATCAAAAGCATAAAGAAGCATGTAAACTAGTTTAGAATTGTCCGGTACAGTACTTGAAAACCAGTAATCTTAAGCCTTGCTCAGATACAGATTATGTTCCTACAATCAGTAGTTTTTGTTGAGGCCCCCCATGCGGCGGCCATGCCCCACTTGATAATTAATTGTCCATTGTTACTCGGCCCGCCCGGGCTCCTCTGGATGAGAAGGACCACTCATAACTCATTCCTTGCGTTTGCGTGTTACATGCACAATCTTGATAGTCACAGAATAAATGAATCTTGATAGTAACAAGAATTAAATGATTTATGTGGAAAAGTAATAGAAGACGATTGAAGGTGCAGTAAGGACCAATAATTAATCTTTTCCTCATTTACGAAACACCTTGGAATGCAAAAAAAAACACCAAAATAAATGACGATCCTGTGAGCTACATAGATAGACAGGTAGAAATCATCTGTAGTCTAGTCTGTACTTATCAAACTAGCATGTCTGTTACCCAATTGGATTTCAGTACCAAAAATCAAACTCAACGTGAGTTATAAATAGCAACGTAACTCTGGCAAACGGATACTAAAAATTAAAAATATGCACCATAATGTTTAAATTCCGTTTCTCTTACACCTTCATAAAGGTTTAGATTTTAATTACAGGTAGAAATCAAAACGCAGTCACTAACCTGCTCCTGTAAATATCAGTGAACAGTGAGTTTTAGAGCATAAAATGTCTGTTACCCAATTGAGCCATCCATGACTTTTTCAGTACCAAAAATCAAACTCAACCAGTATTGAGTTATCAAATTAAGTTTTTCAAATCTTTTGTCATTCATCTTATCAATTGTTTATTTTATTTTCAGATTTTACAGGTCATCATTATAAGCTAATCTTTGTCATCATCTTATCTGTTTATCTGGTTACTATACTCATGGACCCACTTTCCACATCAGCTTCCAACACAGCAGCACCGTTTTCAACTCCCATTTACCTAACTAAGCAGCTCTTCTTCGACACTTCCTTTTCTCTCTCTCACAGACAACAAATAATCCAAGATTCCAAGTTACCCTTTAGATTTTTTAATTTTTTTTCTTAAAGATCTTTTTTCTCCTTTAAGGATTGGTGCGTGTTATTCACTCAAACCCTCTCTTTCTCCAAGCAGCACCCCACTTGACCACACCCCCCATCACTATATGACCACCCTCTCTTTCTCTCTACACTTCTAAACTGTCTACTTTAACACATTTCAACTAAATACGTGGAGATCCAATCATCAAACGGTATTTACATCATGAATCCTAAAACATCAGTCACACTTGCATACTCTCTTTATGACATTCTATATAAACTCATTTGATTTCCCTCCCCAACACAAAACTCATTCTCTCCTCTTCTTCTTCTTCTTCCTCTCTCTTTCTCACCCTTCATTCTAAAAATGGGCACCATTAGCATTACCAATCTCATTCCACTCTTTCTATCACTGCTACTAGTAATAGCAGTAGAATCATCAAGAATACCATTTGCTTGTAACCCGAGAGATGCAAACACAAAAAACTATCCATTTTGTAAAACAAATCTACCCATACAGTATAGAGTTAGAGATTTCATTGGACGTTTAACATTACATGAAAAGGTAGGACTATTGGTTAATAACGCTGCTCCTGTTCCTAGACTTGGTATTCAAGGTTATGAATGGTGGTCTGAAGCTCTTCATGGTGTCTCTAATGTTGGTCCTGGTACTAAATTTACTCCTCAATTCTCTGCTGCTACTAGTTTCCCACAAGTCATTACTACTGCTGCTTCTTTCAATCAATCCCTTTGGGAGGAAATTGGAAAGGTAAGATTCTTTATTTTATATTTTTTTTGTATATTCAATCTTATATTTAATGATTCAATTCATTTCATTTTGATTTTCATTTTCTTTAAGAACCTGCCTGTTCACATTTATTGAGTTTAGGGGATTCATTCCATTTATGTGTGTATTTGTTGGAAGTTGATGAAAGGATGCCATTCCAACATTTTTTATGGCATTAACTTTTAGCTTTTGGGAAACTTTTCGCCAGATGCTCGAGCATTTTTGACTGAGATGCATAACTCAGCATTTTTGACTGAGGTGCATAACTTATTCGACGCCAGTCCTCAGCAGTATTTACTTGGTAGAGCAGCTAACGTACTTCTTTAAACTACTAAAATATTTTTGTCTTTATCAACCAAGAATGATTTGTAAATTTGGAATTAGTTATCTAATCAATTTTCGTTACTCAAAAAGGTTATCAAAATTTGGTGACAACTACTAGAGTGAACGTGGTCTTTGTTAGGTCTTATAATGGCCGCAAATAATTCAGTGCTAAGATAAAGACATCTCCTAACTCTATTATTACTCCTTCTTAAGCACATCTTTTCCACTACCTACAATATTGAATATCCTCTCTTAAATTCACTTTGCAGCGCAAACTTTTGAATCATCTTATAATGACCAAAATACCCCAAATAATATTTTTTATATTTGTGGTACTGATCTTTTTTTTTTGCAGTTCTAAAGTGTAACCCACTTTTACCCATAAAAACAATCACTCGTGAGGTCACAGAGAAGTGGGTCCGAGAATAATATTTGTAGTTCAAGTTAGCAAATTAATATGTGAATTTTCTGAATCCGCAGGTAGTGTCAGACGAAGCAAGAGCGATGTACAATGGAGGTAATGCCGGGCTCACATTTTGGAGTCCTAACGTGAATGTATTTAGAGACCCAAGATGGGGAAGAGGACAGGAAACACCCGGTGAAGATCCAGTTATAGCTGGTAAATATGCAGCAAGATATGTAAGAGGTTTACAGGGTAACGACGGCAACAAATTGAAAGTTGCAGCTTGTTGCAAACATTACACAGCTTATGATCTTGACAATTGGAATGGTGTTGATCGTTTCCATTTCAATGCTAAGGTAGGTTTTCAATATTTCTATCACTCCACTCTGGTATTTCTATTGAATGGTTCTGATTTGTTTAGGTCCACTTTTTGGATTTTGAGTATATTAGATGGGACCATATTTGCACTTGGTTGTTTAAGTGGTTCTGTCCTTTCATCATGTCAAATGCTACTTGAAGTAGAAGAATGCATTTCCGTTATCATGTTATCTTTTTTCTCAAATCTTACCTTTCCTGCCCATCCTTTAAAGAGCTCTGTATTTTGTTGCTATTCTCTTTTGCTCGCAAGCGTTGTTGATCTAACAGTATCACAACCAGCGAATCGTAAAAACGATATTTAACCGGTTAGTTAATTTGGGCAAGTTTTTCATTCAACGATTTTTTTTGTCTTTCTTCTTGTTCCAGTGATATGCAATGGTCCCTTGCAGAACATATGATAAGAAAACATAAAGAATGAAATGACAAAACAATTTCGTTTTCTTTTTTCTTGTTTTTAATATCCTATTCACTTTCGCAAAAGTTCTTCAAACGAATGCATCCTTGTCCGATCTTCAATTTTGTTTTTGTTTTGTACAGTATTATATTCCTTTAGATACACACCTTCAACCAGAAACAAAAAATGGGCTGGATTTTGTGATTTTTTTTTTTTTTTGTTTTTGTCTTGTATTTTAAGCTTGTTATTGGTTGTGCAGTGGCCACCATGAGATATAAAAGGCTGCAACTGCAATACAATAATTGTTGTGCTCGTTTGTAGGTAAGCAAGCAGGATTTGGCGGATACATTTGATGTACCATTCAGAACATGTGTAATGGAAGGAAAAGTTGCTAGCGTAATGTGTTCATATAATCAAGTCAATGGCATTCCAACTTGCGCTGACCCAAATCTTCTTCGTGGTACAATCAGAGGTGACTGGAAGCTCAATGGGTATGTTACTTACCATCGAACTTTCTGATAATCCCATTTTCTAAACCGTAAGATATAGTTCAAGATCTCTTTGTGGGTCCTACAGGTATATTGTGTCAGATTGCGACTCCGTTGGTGTTTTCTATGATAACCAACACTACACTGCTACACCAGAAGAGGCTGCTGCAGCTGCCATTAAAGCAGGTTACAGTTACAACTTGACCACCACTGTCATTAATATAGTCTGACTGAACTTGATTCAGCTGAAGCTGACCCATTGGCACGTCATTTTTCAGGGCTAGATTTGGATTGTGGGCCATTCTTGGCAGTGCATACTGAGTCAGCCATCAGAGGAGGGAAGTTGAGTGAGTCAGATGTAAACAATGCTTTGATCAACACGGTTACAGTACAAATGAGACTTGGAATGTTTGATGGGGAGCCAAGAAATCAGCCATTCGGTCACTTAGGGCCACATATCGTCTGCAGACCAGATCACGATCACCTTGCCTTAGAAGCAGCTAGACAAGGTATCGTTCTGTTGAAGAATGGCGGGCCATTACCATTGTCGCCTCAGCGTCACCGTACTATTGCAGTTATCGGGCCTAATTCAGATGTTACTACAACAATGATTGGAAATTATGCTGGTAAGAACAATGTCAGAAGCATCTAATACCAAATTTGAATGTTTTGTTGTTTTGCATTTTAAGCAATTGATTGAGTTTATTTTGTTCTGAATTCAGGTATCGCATGTGGATATACTACCCCGGTACAAGGGATAGCCAGATATGTTAAAACCATTCATGAAAAAGGTTGTGCTAATGTGGCTTGTAAAGGGAAAGAGTTATTCGGTGCTGCCGAGAATGCTGCTCGTCAAGCTGATGCAACTGTTTTGGTAATGGGGCTTGACCAATCGATTGAGGCTGAGTTTTTGGATAGAACAGATTTGTTTCTCCCTGGGCATCAACAAGAGTTGATTTCCAGAGTTGCCATGGCTTCTAAAGGTCCTACAATTCTTGTTCTCATGTCTGGTGGACCTTTGGAAATAACTTTTGCCAAAAACGATCCACATATATCTGGGATCTTCTGGGTTGGTTATCCTGGCCAATCTGGTGGTACAGCCATTGCCGATGTCATTTTCGGACAAACCAATCCAGGTACAGTTTCACTTATTCTCAGCACTTTGTTTACCTGGCCTCTGGCTTCTATTGACCTACATTCAAAGATTGATTTTTTACTCAAATACGGACATTTTTGCATTTCAGGAGGAAAACTTCCAATGACATGGTACCCTCAAGATTACCTAGCTAAAGTTCCAATGACAAATATGGGTTTAAGGGCAGACCCAGCAAGAGGTTATCCAGGAAGAACTTACAGATTTTACAAAGGACCAGTTGTGTACCCATTCGGGCATGGATTGAGCTACACAAGTTTCGTCCATACCATTTCTAAAGCCCCAGCAATGTTAGCAGTACCTCTTGGTGGTAGACATACTACTGCTTCCAACACAACCGCAATATTAAACAATGCCGTGAAAGTTACCCACGCAAAATGCGACAGTCTTTCTGTCGGACTACACGTGAACGTTAAAAACACGGGTGAAAGAGATGGATCCCACACATTACTTGTCTACTCAACGCCACCAGCCGGCCATTTTGCTCCTGAAAAACAATTAGTAGCTTTTGAAAGAGTTCATGTTCCTGCTAACTCTGAACAACAAGTTAGAATTGGTATACATGTTTGCAAGTACCTCAGTATCGTCGATAAATATGGTATCAGAAGAATTCCAATGGGAGAACATCACATCCATGTAGGTGACATTAAGCATTCTATTAATCTTCATGTTGATGCTCTAGGAGAAATCAAATCATAGAGCTAGACGCCAGATACCGTCGAGCCGTGGACGAACACGCCAACGTGCTTTTCTCAATATACCATTCATGTCCTTGTCTCAAGGACTCATAGCCTATAAAACCTCCATTATATAAAGGGAGGGAAATATGAAATAGGAAAGGGACGCAAGTCTTTTTCTTGTACCTGATTTTCAAATTTTTAGATATATGTAAAAAAAGTTCAAAGATGGAAAAAATTATACTCCATTTTTGTCTTGTTATAAACGTGTAATTATGTTAAGAATATCTAGGGTAAATCTCGTTTATTACTGGGATGCCCTTGTGTCTAGCCCTATAAATAGAGGCTCTATATGTTTGTTTATTGTACTAATGAATAGAATTTGTCTCTCCTTCTTCTCCCTATTTTGTGTCTCCTTCTCCTTTTACAAGACGTTATCATGCACGTTGCTCCACCAATATGAGCAAAGAAAGATTAATTAAGATCCCTATCTAACCCTTTTGAATTGATTTTTTTTTTCTTCAATAATTTATCAATGGGATTCTAACTTAGTTTCCATGGTTTTGTCCTAGGTATGCAAGGTAAAGAACAATCTCATAAAGAGTGCAGCCGTATCCTCACTCACGAATTAAATAAGTGATGATGATAACAATCACTTTACCGGCTGTATACACACGTAAGTTTATTGACAAATAAATTTTTAGTTTGTTGGATTTTGTTCTAATGATTCGTAATTTTTTATTATTCTTTTCTCCCTGGTATATCATAGTTTTATATACTAGTACGATTAATCTATTTTGTATTTTTATGAAATCTTCATTCCGTATATTAGGTTATAATACCATCTAATTCAAGGTATTATAATGATATCGTGATGCATCAAGTTGTGGCTGTCCTTCAGGTGCCGCAAAAATAATTTTTAGTCGATCTTAATAGAATGCATATTATCCTGTTTACCTTATTTAGAATAAGGAGAATTATTTCCGACATTACTCTTGTATTTTCCAAAAGATATTATTATTTTGAATATAAAACTGAATCCTGGAGAACAACATTCTCTAAGGAAATTATCCGCAATAAAGATTTCTATCATTTTAACAAGAAATCTTATACTTGATGATGTGATGAATAAGAACGGTTGCTGCCGTCACTAGCATATTTTTTACACTTTTGCCTATATGATGTGAGTATCATGGATTATTTTCCTACAATGGATTTATATTTTCACTACACCAAATTCCCGGAATCGTAACAGGAATTCGTAACGGCTTATGAGCCGTTACGAATTTCCCGTTACAAATGGCCGTTACAAAAAATTCGTAACAGGCTGAAGCCGTTAATAAATTTTTAAAACTTCGTAACAGAGCCAAGCCGTTACGAATTTTTTTATAAGCGTGCCACTCACACGCTTGGTCACACTAGGGTCGTAACACCTTGAGTTTATGCGTGTGCCACTCACACGCCTAGAATTATATTTCCACCCACGATCAATTATATGAGTGGATATTTCCTCCCACGAGTGTGCCGTTCACATGCGTGATTTCCATGGATAAGATATCAGAATTCGCATACCACTTCCATTTTTCGTTTTTCTTTGAGTTTCTTCTGCTCTGCGTCTGTTCGTCCTCTCAGGCGAAGAAATTAGGGTTTCATCACAGAGATTGTATTAGCCGAGAAAAATAACAAAAATATCTTGAATCTCTTCAATACCTTTCAATTAGCAGAGATCTATGTAAGTGTTTATAATTAAAAGTTTTTTGATTTTTAGGGTTTCATCTTTTTTTTAATCGATCTGTTTTTTATGGCTTCATTTCATCTTTATCTTCCATTTTTTCATCGATCTGTGTAAGTGTTAATCGTAAGAGTTATGTTTTGTTAATCTTCTTCAGATAAATCTAATTCCATTTTTTTTTCTAATTTCCTGTTGGGGTTTGAAGACTTGAAGATTGAAGAATTTTGAAGACTTAGAAGGTATAAGTTTTGAAACATTGAACTGATTTTAGGGTTTTATGTTAATTTTGAAATTTTCTTTTTTTTTTTACTTTATAACCTAATTTCTAGTTTGTAAGCTAATTTCAGTAAGTTCTAATTTATAAGTTGTTGGTGATGATTGACATCATTAGCTTCACTTGTCTGTTCTAGTTTTTGATCCACTAGTCCTGTGTAAAGATGCATGTCATTTGTTAGACATGGTGTAGTTTTTTTGCCTTAGAAGCATACTAAGTTGAGTAGGAAGAGTGCTACCCGATAAAGTCTTATATAATCTTGGAAGGTTTGATGAGAGCTAGACAGACTTGGACCTAGCTAGTTTGTGTAACAACAGAGCGTGCGTGGGTATGACGAGAGCGTAATTGATTAGTGTGTGTTGTTGTGACATATGCTTCAAAGTCGATACATTTTAAAAGTTTGGCTAATGTTGTTCTATATCTTGGTCTTTGCGAGAGCGAGGAGAGGATCCTTTTGGCAAGAGACAAACAGTAAAAGAAGCACCGGCTACGGAATTTGTTAAGGTAGTAACCTAAATTCCAGTTTTATGTTCTATAAATATGCTCATCATGATTTGAACTTTAGTTTCATTTTAAGGTAGTTTTTCAAGTTTAAATGAACTAAAGTTATGAAGTTTTGTTTTGATATTGGTGATTCTAAGTGAGCATGATGATAACCTGTCCTAGTGGTGATTTACAAAAGCTAGTTGTAGCTCATTCTCTCTTCTTTGAGGGGATGTTTATGTCGCTAACTCAGGTGGCTTCGGCAACCTGTACCACTAGGACTAAGTTATTTTATTTTGTATGTTAAGTTGTGTATAAAAGAGTCTGGTTTTATGTACTCTGTGAGCATGATGATAATAGTCCTAGTGGTTATTCGCAAAAGCTACTTGTAGCTCATTCTCTCTTCTTTGAGGGGATGCTTCTGTCGCTAACTTGCAGGGCTTCGGCAACCCTGCACCACTAGGACTAAGTTATTTTATTTGTATGTTAAGTTGTGTATAAACGAGTCTGGTTTTATGTACTCTGTGAGCATAATGATAACAGTCCTAGTGGTGATTTACAAAAGCTACTTATAGCTCATTCTCTCCTCTTTGAGAGGATGTTACTGTCGCTAACCTCATGGGCTTCAGCAACCCTACCACTAGGACTAAGTGATTTTATTTGATTCTTTTAAATATCAATTTTGAAGGGTAATATGTCATCTGAAGTGATCAAGAAATGGTTGAAGTGTCCTCGTAAGTCTTTAGAATACAAACAAGGTGTGAAGTCATTCATAGAGTTTGCCAAGAATAATGGTGGTGGGAGTCATTTATTTTCATGCCCTTGTCGTCGTTGTATGAATGGTAAAGGCTTAGTTGCACTGAGTGAGATCTCATTGCATTTGCTCAAACATGGTATGCATGAGGTGTACACATTCTGGCGCTATCATGGGGAAAGTTCAAGACAAGTAAAGACACAATTAACACATAAGGATAATACTACAACTGAATGTGTAGCAGATAATGATGATGTTACAACAGGTTTGAATGAGAATATTACCACAGATGTGGATGAGAATGTTAGGGAAGGGATGGATGAGAATGTAGAAGTATGTGTTGATGAGAATGTTACAACAGGTGTTGATAAGAATGTTACAGACAGGTTGGATGAGAATGTTGGAACTAGCGGTTGTGGTCGTAAAAGAGATGCAATGAGAAGGCAAGAGAACCATTATATCCTTCATGTCCTAATGGAAAGTCAGTAATGTACGCTGCGATAATGATGAACAACATAAAAACTCAGTATGGAATTTCAGACAATGGTGTTACCGCAATATTAGAATTGATGAAAGAGTTGCTTCCCGAAGGTAACACCCTGCCATGTAAGTATCAAGATATCAAGAAGATTATTAAAGAGATGGGAATGGATTATGTGACTTATGATGCTTGTGTAAATGACTGTATACTTTATTGGAAGGATAATAGTTCATTGGTGAAGTGTCCTGTGTGTCAAGAACCTCGGTACGTAAGAGTTTTTAATGATGAGAGAAAACTTACACAAGTTGAGCAAAAGACTTTAAGGCATTTTCCGATAATTGCAAGGATGAAAAGACTTTATAGTATACCATGGATAGAAGAGGCAATGCTTTGGCATTTTAGAGCACAGAGAGATGTTAATGTCATGCGTCGTCATCTAGTGGATTCTACAGCTTGGAGGTGTGCGGATAATTTCTGTCCCGAATTTGCTAAGGAAGCACGGAATGTTACTCTTGGGATAGCAATCGACGGCTTTAATCCAAATGGATGCTTTGGTCTGAATTACAATTTGTTGGCGGTGATACTTGTGTCCGTGCAACCTTCCTCCTTCGATGTGTATGAAGCGCGAATTCTCCATGTTATGTTTGTTGATATCGTGTCCGAGAGCACCGGGTAAAAATATTGATGTTTACTTGACCATTGATAGAGGAGTTGAAAGAGTTATGGAATGATGGTGTTATGACATTCGACAGCTTCACGAACTCTGATTTTCTTTTGAAGGCAAGGTTGTTATGGGCCATTCATGATTTTCCGGCATTGGGTACTCTAGCTGGATGTGTGACTCATGGGTATTATGCGTGTCCCACATGTGGTGAAGAAATAGTTTCATAGTGGGCGCAGGTATAGTAAGAAGATATGTTATATGGGACACCGAAGATGGCTACCATCCCAACACAAGTACAGATTTGACAAAACAAATTTGAGTGGAGGGGTAGAAGATGGTAAAGCTCCATGGCCACTAACAGGATTGCAAGTTCAAGAAATTGTGAAAGATATGAAAAGTAAACGTGGTAAGGGTAAAACCACCAACAAAGAAACGTAAAAGAGGAGCAGAAGCAGATAGTTTGCAACAGGGTGCCGATGAAGATGTTTCTGACAACTCTCTATTTTCTCGAAGGTCCATACTTCATGATTTGCCGAATTGGGGATCGAACGCAGTCCGTCATTGTACAGATGTTATGCATACATAAAAGAACATAACTGAGCATATTGTTAAGACTCTCATGGGTAATAGTAAGTCAAAAGATGGTGTAAATGCACGTAAAGATATGGAAGCTATGGGTATTAAAAAGTGGTTATGGGTGAAAGAGGATAGTGCAACTGGTAAAACAACAATGGAAGATGGATCGTTTGCCTTAACTAAAGATGAAAAAGTATCTTTTTGTACAGTGCT
Organism: Papaver armeniacum; assembly: GCA_023531295.1. NCBI lineage: Eukaryota > Viridiplantae > Streptophyta > Magnoliopsida > Ranunculales > Papaveraceae > Papaver > Papaver armeniacum. The sequence continues at coordinate 727,099 of JAJJWW010003236.1, forward strand.
GAAGAACTTAAGGGTGCCTTCTAGCTTCTGTTCCAATCTTCGCAACTGCGTGAGCATTAGTCCACCGGAGCTGAAGAATTTCAAGTCACACGATTACCATGTAATGATGCAATCTCTATTTCCATTGCTAGTTCATACTGCGACTTCATTACCTAAAGATCTGCGAGTTTCTCTTCTCCGTATTAGTATATTTTTCAAAATTTTGTGCGCAAAGGTTATCAATAGAGATGAACTTCTACAAGCGAAAGCTAGTCTGGTGGAAGCAATGTACGTAATGGAAAAGTATTTTCCTCCATCTTTTTTTGTTATTAGTATCCACCTGATGATTCATCTAGCCGATGAAGCTTTAATCTGCGGTCCGGTCAGATTTAGGTGGATGTACCCCTTTGAGAGGTAAATACAACCCCTTACTTTGTTGTTTAATTTTTAAGTTGAGAATTACTATTATTGAAATATTAATCATCCTTGCGGATCTGTTAACTTTTCTTGTAGGTTAATGAAAGGTTTTAAAGGATTGGTGCGCAATAAAAGGTACATTGAGGGGTGCATTGCAAGAGGGTATGCGCTGCGAGAAGCTAGCTTATACCTTATGGAGGACGTGTCAACTGATGGTGGTGGTACTCATAAACATACTCGGTAGGCTTTTTTGGATGATGACTATTATGGTGCCGATGAGATGCCTCTTAGTTCTGGAATGAGTATTACTCTGACTCGAGCACAATTTGAAATAAAGGCCGCAACCGGATCCTATCTAAGTATGTTGGAATAGATAACTGCAAAGGTAACTTTTACTTAACTCTTTTATGTTTATTCAAGTCTGAATTTTGTTTAGTCCTCCTCAATGGCAGAAATGAAAATATTCATGTTCGAGGGATGTAGCATGATGGTGACTTAGTGCATTTTAGTAGAATGTTTTGGTTAGTTAACATTGAGTTGTTGTCTGATTATTATGTTTGCATCATCTGATAGTCTTTGAATTGGTATTGGCTGTAGGAAGTATGATTCTTATGTTAACGGTGACACGTCTAATGGTCAGACCTCAAAGAGTTTTCATCTATGGTTGCACGCGATGAGGTACAAGGAGTCTTGTGTTACCCTAAAGCTAGTAGTGGTTTGAATACAACTTGTTATGGTTTTGGTTGTGATAGTGACTCTGCCATGCTGTATAACAGTTATTAAAAGCCAAAGAAACTGATTCAACATTATGGAGACTCGTGCAAGGACCACTCTTCAAGGCACAATCATATAAGAAATACCAAGTAAATGGGTTTACTTTTAGTAAACAAGAATCTGGGGTGAAGAATGTATCATAGAATAGCGGTGTGTCAATGAAAGCTGTTACAAGACTGCAAGCGAAGTCGGCCGAGGAAGCAGAAATAACTTATTACGGCGTCATTAAAGATATAGTCAACTTGAACTATTTGTAATTTGAAGAAACTGTTTTTTTACTGTAATTGGGTTAGTGTTGGAGATAAGAATGCTTGCAAAGTTGATGCAGTTTCAAAGGTTGTAAAGGCCAACTTGTCGAAAATGAAAAGCATAAATAGAGTGGTGGATGAGCCGTTTATCCTTGCATCTGAAGCTACTCAAGTGTTCTACTCAAAGGATCTTACTGAAGAGGGATGGTCTCGTGGTGTTGCACTCACGATGAGGGTTAACGTCTTAAGTAGATAAATTTGAAGTTCCTACATCTTTTCGATCGTTCTTATCGACAATGAGAATTTGAAAAAGCTGCTCATTACTGATTCATTTTGAACTTAAACAGTTGCGATGTGTTTTACCTTACCCAATAATATATACAATGACGCCGATTTTAGCTCTCTTTTCGTGAATTGTTTGGTTTTATTTGTTTGATCACTTATTTTTTGAGGTGTTAGGTAGCTTTCTTTGGTTAACGTGGATGCTCTCTTTTAGCTCTGTTTGGTTTTCCCTATTTTGATGTTTGAATTTCACATGGTATGGCAGCAGTAGAGGTCAATGAATATGGACAGCCAGTTTCCAGGAACGCAACAACATTAGGTCACCGAAGAGGCATCTTGGCTAGTACACATGTGCCTATTTCATATAAAAGCTGGGATGTTGTTGATACAAAGTATAAGGATGATATTTGGAAAACCCTGAAGGTACAATACTTACCCGAGACATGATTTTTCTTCACTCGTCATTTAACTTCTTTTATCATTATTGCAAATAAGTAAGGCATTAATTTGTTCTATCTTCCCAGGATGAATATGATGTACCTGAGACATCAAAGGAAAATATTCTGAAGGTCGGTTCTGGTCCATGGAGGAGATTGAAGAGTGAGTTACGCCATGCATACTATGACCCTGTCCCTACTCATGAAGAAAGGATTCTAAATGTTCCACCAAATGTCAAAGAAGAGGATTGGATAAAATTTTGCGAAAATGAAAGAGAAGAAAAGGCAAAGCAAAGTAGAATTGAGCATAAGAGGAAAAGACAACAATATGGCTACACACATTGTAGTGGTCGCAAATCTCATGCTATGGTGAGAGCTGAACTGGTACGTATATTCGCAACTTACCTCAAACTTTGTTATATTCACAACTTACCTCAACATCCTTATGGAAAACTATATGATTTTACATTGTATTTGTAAATTTAGGAGGCCGCAAATCCTAATGCAGTGATCACTCCTGAGGATGTGTGGGGTTAAAGCTCATACACAAGAAGGTGGTTCTATTTTACCTAGCGCGGTTCCATTCGATGTGAGTCGGTTTACTTTTCAGTTATTTCAACTCTTTTAAAAATATGTACTAGATATTTAAGATATTAGAATTTACTTGGTTGTTATGCTCGACACTACAGGAGAATCTCAAGAAGGCCCAAGATGAGATCAAAGAAAAACAGGATGCAGGTCTTCCAGTAGAAGAACCTAGTGCAATGACTAAAGCTTTTGGGGCAGATTCAAGAGGAAGGGTTCATTCTGTTGGTCCTATATCTCGTACGCAAATCAATCTTTCTGCTCCAGCGCGTCACAAGGTAAATGAACTGAAAGCGAAGGAGGGTGGTCTTGGTGGGATGGTGGAAGAAATAGGTGGCAAGGTGTGTGTTATGATTGATGGCTTTGTGAAGTTGTGTGGTGTAGTGGAAGAAATCAAATCTGCAATTCCAGTATCAGTTGGATCAAACGTTCCCAGCACCTCAAGAGTTGTAGCCTCGCAAACTCCATGCAATGTTTCTGTTTCACCTCAAACAGTTCACATGCCGCAACAAGTTCACCCGTTGGGAATATCGTATCACCACCGCGACAAGTTCACCTTGGCTGGGAACAATCACCGGCTTCATCAAGAGCACGTGGTGGACCGCTTTATTCGTTATCGAACTTCGGGAATGAAGTAGTTGCAACCGGTGAGCTCAGATGGGTGCTTTTAGAGATCAGTTTCACGGAGATCTTATACCTATACATCTTGCCAAGGTATGTATCGATGATATTCTCATGCCAGATGCAATCACTGCGAAAGCTAACAAGTATGAAGCAACCTTCAGAGATGTCGAAATCGGAGGATATGTGCTTCATCCAAAGATGTATGTGCCTCTCAAGCAAAGACACACAGTCCCTTTCTTTTTGAGCTAATCGATCTCAACCTTTTTGAGCATCGCCTAATATCTGCCTTGACTTATACGAGATCTTTTTGTTATACTTCTAGATTCAAACTTTTGTACGTATGTTGACTGATGCGCATACTCCTAGGATCTTTTTTTTTGATTTTTTTAGCAGTTCACACTTTTGTACGTATGCTAACTGATGCGCATACTCTTATGCAGCTGTGCATAAAAAGAGCTTTACCTGAAGCAACTTTTTTTGGTCCAATTAAGGAAGAAGAGCGGCTTGCATCATTGAGGGCTAGTACCCACGATGCATCTTTGTTGACGAATCATTCTTCTCCATCTTGTGAAGCCACGACCCAAGTTCACACGAAGAGGGAACGAACTTTTATGGCGAGTCGTGACCAGAAGGGAAAACGGTATACCGACACGCCATTGTCAATTAGCGGGGAGACTATTACCCAGTCTCTCCACCCAATGGAATGCTACAACAACAACGAACCACAAGAACAAGTGTTGGATGCTCCACAATAGCTGCAAGATGGCACCAACTCCACAACTGATGAGATTGAAATCGTTGAGGAATCTCCTAGGCCTATCTCCATCAGCTCAACCTTGTATACGGATAAACGCACAAAGCTCGTGGAACTTCTCAAAGAGTACCAGGACATATTCGCTTGGAGATATGAAGAAATGCCGTATTTAGATGAAAATTGGTCACCCATCATCTACATGTCATACCTGGATCCAAGTCACTAAACAAGTTGTAGTTGAGACACGAGGAAAATGGATAGATCAAAGTCTGCATAGACTTCGAGAGACTTGAATAGGTCTTTGCTCCAAAACGATCCTCCTCTCTACCTAACATCGACATGTTAGTAGATGCAACCAGCGGACATGGCATGTTCTCCTCCATGGATGGATGTAGCGGCTACAAACAGATAAGGATGTACGAGCATGATGCAAGTAAGATAGCTTTTCGAACTCCTCTCGGAAATTTTTACTATACCATACTGCCATTTGGTTTAAAGAATACCGGTGAAATGTATCAACGCTCTATGACGGCAATCTTCCACTGGAGCCGATACCTCAAGGGAGCAGCCTCAAGAAGATAACGATGTCCACGCGTTATATCGAGCAAGATCCGAGCGAGTCACTCTATGAGCGGTGGTCGAACAAGATCCAGGCGAGTCACTTTATCAGACAGTGGTACATGTCTATCATGCTATGTTGGAGAATCCGCGCTTTTGGTCATCCTCTGGAGATGTTGAACGCTCATCTACAACAACATATGCCCTGATAGAAAGAAACATGCCTGCCGGTAATGAAGAGCCTCATAATGTTTGTAGGGGCATATATCTCACCAACAGGCGATACAACCTTGACCTTACGTAGCGGTTCCCAAGCAAACAAGAGGAAAACCACCGAGATACAACATCCTCGCGCATCCGTCAACTCCAACTCCAGTACCACATGCACGACTCCCACAATGATGAAACAATGTCCAAGATATTCCATATCTGGCTCGACAACAACCACTACGAACAAACCATGTAAACCACGCTTGGGGACTGAGGCTCAGTATGAAGTTCCTTCACCGTCATTCAAGAAGCATGGAATTCGAAAGGGTAAATCGAACTGAAGAGGGAAACACTTCAACGCTCCCTCTAGCAGAAGCTGCTTCAATGGTCTATTCAAGAGCCGCCTCAATGCTCTCTCCGGGACCCACGCTTCAGAATCCTGCTCCAACACTCTCTCCAGGATCCACCTCAACGTTCGCACCAGAAGCCACTTTAACATCCTCTCGAGTCGTTTCAACATTCAAGCTACATCAATAATCTGCGCTCTGGTCAAGTTATCTTTGATGTACTCATTGCTCAACATACGTCTCATCCATCCTTCATGAGGACCCAGCGGAGCATAAAAAACCCTGAAGTCGATAGGAGGAGGGTTATCCTGTGAAACGGATATTTTCATATAGTTGAAAGGGCGTGATGAACAACTCATCATCAATGTTCGGCATATCTTTGAAGCTTTCAACACCTCCCGACTTGGCACCAAACATTATCCCCAGGAGACATCTCAACAGGAGTTCTTTTCTTCATTCTACAATAAAAGACATGAGTCAGTACTTGTATAAAAACGCGTGAGATGTGTAGTCACACACGACGGTACACACATTCACTTTGGAGTACACAAGGCTGGTATTGGGTCCAAACACTGGTGTTGATCAAGTCACAAGTCCGGTATTGCTCAAGTCTCAAGACCGGTATTGATCAAGTCACAGGTATCACTCAAGTTTCAAGTCCGGTGTTGATCGAGTCACAAGTCTGGTATCACTCAAGCTTCAATTCTGGTATTGATCAAGTCACAAGTCCGGTATTGCTCAAGCTTCAAGTCTGGTATTGATCAAGTCACAAGTCCGGTATTGCTCAAGTTTCGAGACCGGTGTTGGTCAAGAGCACGAGGCTGGTATAAAGGTGACATTCAGTCAGGCATACACAATATGGGACCCACGTTCAATCAAGCATATATGGCGGGACCATATTTATTTGCACAACACGGTTCTCTTATGTCATGGGAATCATGTTCACGAAATTCAAGCCCACGTTCGATCAAGCGGCGCAGATGAGCCCCACGAACGAAGCGGGCGCAGCGGTCCGTCGATTAGGCACAACCCCACGATCGAGCGAAGCAGGCGCAATAGCCCCTCGACCTAATCAGGCATAACAAGGTCGATCTGGCAAGACCGACATTCAAATGGAGCAAGCACGGAGTGGGCCCTCGACCGAAGCAGACATAGCAAGGTCGATCGAAGCAGGCAAGACCGACATCATGCTAGGGGAACACTCGCCTGGACGCCTCTTGAACGTGACATGCTCCAAGGACAGGATGACCCGTCTCTCCTGGTAACATCTAACTTTATCTCATAAGCTTTGCCTTTAATCTGTCACCATCTCATGCCTACCCCACAATGGTGTAACCATTACGTGCTAGTAGCGGGGGACTTAATGTTGATGGTGGATTTTCATTTAAGGTTAAAATTGTAAAAACCGAGAAAATCATGCGCGACATCTTGTAAAAGATAAGGCCATCAATAAGTGTTGGATACTCCCTCACTTAATTCACCTAGAATGGAGCATGTGGCAACAATCCCATTCTTTGAATACATGAAATTCATCCAGGTTGGAGCATGTAGCAACAATCCCATATACCCCGTGAATTTCTAGCATTATTAATTAATGCGCAATCACCTTGTATTTCATGTACTCATTATCGGTGCGGCATGATGACCGAGTGTTACTCTTACGAGAAACACGAACCTCCAAGCATTATAATGAAACCATGTACGAAATACCCGTACAGTCGACTCTCGGTGTGTTATATTAGCCCGATTGAGCCCCTCTCGGTGTGTTATACTAGCCCGATTGAGCATCCCGGACGACCGTATCGGTCCCCGGATATGATATGATCATCCAACTCCACAAGCATGATTGGATGACCCGGATCAATTCCATCACCCCAAGCGGTATGGAATACCCACCGCCGACCCCGCATGGTCGGCCATTGGCCTAGCTTGCCAAAAACGTTCATACCAAGCAGTATGGACGGAAAACCCTAAATTAGGGTTTGTGGCATATTACATGTGTCGCAAAATAGTCTCAACCATCCATCTTCGCAGGTATAGATGGAGGGTGTAGATGTAGACTCAAAGGGCCCAGAGCATGTCAACACAATCACCGAGGGCCCGCCTACACACTTGACCAACCGGTCAAGACCAACCATGCTTGGTCGTAACAAATTTGTGCGCCCAAACAAGGGGTGACGCACGACTTTAAAACCCATAATTAGGGTTTTGAGCATCACGAGCATCCATCTTCTCCGGCACGAATGGAGGGTCCAAGATTAGATTACGCAGGTCCGGTCATACCAGCATGACCACCGTGGACCCATCTATTCCCTCACCCGATCGGCCAAGGCATATCATTCCTGGCTAATCCAAAATGCACGCCCAAACTAGCGTGGTCACACCTCCCAAACCAGAAACTGATCTCGACCGCTCAACTTCGCCGGACGATTTGGATGGCTCAGATCACGTTTTTATGGGATATTCAGGTATAGGCGTGAACACCATCCTACCACCTTCACATCAGGCCAATCGGCCAAGACCGACCAAGATTGGTCGTCTTGGAACATGTGCTGAAGTGGGCGTGACGTGCGGCTCTTGCAGATTTGGTTTTCTGTCGCAAATCGATCTCGACCACTCAACTTCACCGGATGAATTGAGTGACCCAAATCATATTTTCGTGAGGTAATGGGGTATAGGCGCCTACACCATCATGCCGTCTACACGCATGTATGGTCGGCTGGCTAAAGTTGTATCCCATGCTTGGTTTCGACCAAGTCAAGAGTGATGCCTACGCACCTCTTCAAAACCCTAATTTCATTAACGGTCGTGAGATGAGTGTCTCAAAGATCATCTCATCCGTCCAACTTCATCACTTGGTTATACAACCCCGGTCGAGTTAGTTGGTCGGTGAGGCGTCATTACCCATCACTTTACCACACCAGGATGCGACACCGCATAAAATACACATGATACTTCACAAGTATCAACTTCCTGAATAACGCAGTTATTCAATTCAGCATTACATGCTACCTATCGTGGATCCACGATCCACACGTTCCAGACATCAATCATGTCACAAACTGGGGGGATACATACTGGGGTATTGGTCTGGCGGTTTGCAGTGTGCAGCGTGCAACACGCCATCACAAGAACGTGTTAGGAAGTCATGGACGGTTAGAGATGAACAGGAGAAGTGGGCAAGACCGGTCGTGTGGCACCGACGCACAACTCCACTACTCCATCACTCCACTTCCTCCACTTCCCACGAGAGACGTGAATAAGGCTCAATGACTTGTATAAATAGGTTCTCCGCCCTATTTCAACAACACGGGTCGAGACGAGACAGAAAACAAGTGTTAATATAAAACGTATTCCAACACCCGAAGTGAGAGCCTGCTTGTATCAATCGTAAGCCTGCTCATCTTTCTGTTACAAGTCATTCATAGCCAACACCTTCACAATCTCAACACCTTCTTCGCTTCCCTCCCTAAGATCAACCCCATCTCCTTCACTTTGTGACCGAAACAAGTCTGGAACGACCATTTCTTGGTTTAGGCCGGACTTGCACAGATTGACTTCCGAATCTACAAGCACTCACCATGGCAATTGATTGCACCAATTTTTTAAAAGACATGTGCATTTGTTTAGGGTTTAGATTCATTCCTCATCCACACACCCCAAATTACCAAATTCAACAGGAATAGTTTTCACCCATAAACACTCATATACAGACATTATTTCACCATGTATAATTGTCTACTTTCAACAGTTGTTCAAAATCAAAACATTGATTTTACAAAAAATATGTTTTAACGTGAAACTCACGTGAATTTGAAAAACATATATATATATATATATATATTATTTTTGCTCCCTCGAGAGTATATTTTCAAAATTTTGTGAAAGCTTACATATCGAAAATAAATTTTTTCATGAAAGCTCATAGACAAATTTTTTACTAACAAACGCACGTCTATTCAAAAAAAAAAAACTTTTTCTCTCGTACAAGCATCCACCTTTGAAACGAGAGTTTATTAAAATCTCACATATTTTAAAAAAAAAAAAATCTCTCTTACATTAGGGATTATTGCTAGTTTCTTAAACTAACGATCGAACGAACGTCCGTTCCTAAAACAAGGGTTTTTACAAAATTCACGTCTATACATGCATATGTATATATTTTTTAACATGAACAACTCGTGAACAAGTTATCCACTTCTGAAAAAGAAATAAAAAAAAAAGGGCGGTGCTACACCAATTTATGCTCGTTAGATGACACTCTATCATGCCATTGGGATCTTCGTTCAAGCCACGGTTCGCTCGCGCAATCGAAAATCCGGTAACATCTTATATTACGACTAAGTTCAATTACTTATTTTGTTTGTATCTGGAAAATCACCATCCAATGCTGACTGAGGAACATGATTGTCCCTCACTAAGCAGGGGACTTAATGTAGATGGTGGATTTTCTACAAGGGCTAAAATCGTAAACCCATAATTATATATGCTCCTGATCCAGCAATCAGATGAGTATCGAGGCTCATGTCTTTTATCGAAAGCGTGAAAACTTGTACCACGAGAATCTCTGACTGAGAATACTGTCTCTCAGAGTATGTGTAGATGTGTAGTCTCTCCGCTGAGGCAATGGCTATCTCATGAATACTGAGCAATTTCAGTGATCACTTTTATATAGAATTGCAAGATTAGACGGCTCCTAGACATCTTGCCTGCTAGTATAGAGCAATAACGTCTTCAGGATGTAACAATGGTTTCCCTGACTATATAAAAGAAATATGACGCTTCAACAAGCTCATATCACTCGACTCCTGAATAAATAATGCTCCTAGATGATCGTACTAGTATAGAGCCATAAATTAATTATTCTTAAATCATCAGATTCATCAACTGAATCCCTGGAAAATATTCTATGTTTTCCATAATATTTCGTTACTTCAATTTATGGTTCTTCCCAGCATAATTCCATGGGTTAGTAATAAATATTCAACACACGGGCATCTGAGCACTATCGAATAAGCCCCGACCAAAATGGTGCAAGTGTACTCAACAATCATGCACTAACGAGCCCCTGAATGCACAAACGAGCATTCCAAAACATGAAAGAACGATGAACCTATGCAAAATAGGAAGAAAATAATTAATAATAAAATATTAGTCAAGGCGCTAAGGGAATGGGCTCACCGGCCGGCCAGTCACGCCGTGACCGGGCCCCACGTCCAAATTCTATATTTTATCATATTTTTATTATTTTCCTTGATCTCATGAAAATCTCTTCATTTGAACAAATATCCTTCGTTTTAAGGAAACTCCTCAGTTTCATGGTGTTTCCTTCACATCAAGGAAATAATACAAAATTGGGAAAGGTGTCGTGGGACCGTGTCTACTAGCCGGCCGGCTATGCCCTAGTTGTGGCCGGTCCCACACCTCATGATTCCTCATTATTTTATTATTATTTCCTTAATCTCATGAAAACTCCTTGATTTCATGATATTTCCTTTAAATCATGAAAAATAATATAAAATTATGGAAACTCGTGGGACCGGGCCCTAGCCGGCCCCACACGCCCTTATTTTATTATTATTATTTTTTTATGTTTCCTTGATCCCATGGAATTCCTTGATTTCATGATATTTCCTTCAAATTATGAAAATTCCTTTAAATCATGGAAATAATACATAAAATTAGGGAAAACTCACGGGACCGGGCCCTAGCCAGCCGACCATGCCTAAGCCGGCCCCACACGCCCTTATTTTATTAATGTTATTTGTTTCCTTCACCTCATGGAAACTCCCTCACTTCAAGGAAACTCCTTGATTTCAACATAACTCCTTAGTTTCAACAAACTCCTTGATTTTATGATATTTCCATAAAATCATGAAAAATATAACAAAATTAAGGAAATGCTATGGGACCGGGCTCATTGGCCGGTCGGCCATGCCTTGGCCATAGCTGGTCCCACACTTCATGATTCCTTCATTTTATTATTATTTTCTTTCATCTCATGAAGTTTCCTCAGTTTCAGCAAAAATCTCTGATTTCTTCATATTTTCCCAAATGATTTCTTAAACGCACATCAGAAAATATCAAAATCCTCAGGACCGAGACGCGAACACTTTGGTGACATGATCATATTACCTTGACCGACCAGGGTTGGCTCTTTGGCTTGCAAGAGGCCGGTCCCTCATATTTTCATCATTTGACCTAATTTGTTCATATTAGGTTCAAACTCTTCCGAACAATTTTGGAATTTCATCAAACGATCGTCAATCGATCCTGTGACCACCTAGGGCTGGTTTCATGACCCCTTGGTCGGTCCCTCATCTCTTCATAATTAATTAGGTTTTATCACCTAAGGCTGAGACGAGCATTATTTTAATAAAGGATTAAACTAGCATTTAATCATTCTTTCATCAACAAATCAACAAGTCTTCAAGAGACCTTGGTATTTGCTCACTTGAGCATCTGGGCGCTACATGGTCGACCCATGATCCCATGTAGCCGGTCCCTCCTTCACTCCATGGTTAATTTTCAATAAACCATCAATTGATCGAATTAGGGTTTTGAGTCGAAGGTTCATAATCCTAGACTCAAATGCTAATAATTTTACGATGATCTCATGGTCAACACTTTATTAATTATACTTGGTTCAGTTGCCAGTATTTAAATTAATATTTTATTTGGTCATGCTACTAATAATTCATCAAACGAGCAACATTTGCTCGGATGAGCAATATTTGCTCAAACCAAGGAACATTGGTTCAACCATCAATATTCAACAGTTCATCGAATGAGCAATATTTGCTCACGTTAGCTATCTTTATTCATACATTATACCTCTGTCTCAACAGACATGTTCAAATTCATGAGTCTCAGAACATTTTCAAATCATGTTCGACTCAACAATACAAGGACTCATCGTCCTATGAAGTCATGAAGTCAGCAACTGACTAACTAAATCATGAGACATAAATCGTGTCACATGGGGGATATTAACTAGGGTTTTGGTCTGGCGGTCTACGACACGTGTGTTCATACACACGATGAGAATGTGAGCAAGTCGTGCAATCAGTTGAAGGAGTTAACAAAGTAGTGGATGGAAAATCAACCAAGTCTCCGCACGTTGAGCAACTGGTTTTAACACGATTTCCACTTCTCCACTCTTTGATTCCATCAACTGTCACACTTCATGAGATCATGGTGTTTACAATTCTAACAATATAAATAAGTCTCTGAATCATGATTGAAAACAAGACAATCTCACATCACACAGACAACACGAGATTAACAACTCAACATCTCAGCAATTACTCTCAACAGAGCAAACTCAATCATTCAGAACTTATCTTATTTTCAGAATACACAACACGCCTACAATCTTCAATCACCATTGATCTCACACATTTCTCAGCTTCCCTCCTACATATCGACCCATCCTCTCTTGTGACCGAATTTACTCTGGAACAACTATTGTCTTGGTTTAGGACGGAGTACTACAGATTGATCTCTCGAATTCAAAGCACTCCCTTCTTGCAGTGCATCTATGTGAGGTTTAACAGTTCGCTCGGTTAAAGGAGTTTCCTCCACACGGTCGTCTCCTCAATTCCGTAAAAACCAGTAACTCGTTTTGCCCCATCTACAAGGATCTAATGGCAACGAAGGCATCACTCTCCATTATTTGGGATGACGTTGCAGGAAGGACCGAGAGATAATCCAGGGATAGAGGAGATCGACGATGTTGAGGATGTGACTGCTCCCTCGACCCTCAATTTGATGCTCCTCTTATAGTTCATGTGTTAATTGGAGGGTTCAGTGTGTCAGCCAAGTATGCCGAGTTGTACGCCCGAATATGGAAGAAGTATGGACACATTGCCACGACCAAATGTGTGGTATGATCAGGAATGCCGCTTCTGAATGAGTGATCGAAAATCGAGAGTATCATCAAGACATGTGTGTAGACTTCGGGTTTAATATTTCCTGGTTATGTGAAGGGATTTCCAAAATCCAAAATTCGCAGCGAACTGAAATGGATAGGATTCCTTCCATGAATCTTATTAATCATAAAGAATTGGAAATTGAGAAACTGTCTCAGGATTTGAAGTTGAAGCAGGCTGCTCTTCGGGGTATGAAAAGTGAAAAGGCGAGGGTACCCAAACATACCTCAAGCTAAAACTTTTCCTACCTATAAGTCCTTTTTCCGAAAGTGATTGTCTATGGACTGAGTCGAGACAATGCATCTAATCGGTTCACACTTCGTGTGATCGTCTATGGATACGAGATCGAGACAATACAACAACAAAGTATTTTTACTTGATAAAAAGGTTTGGACTTAACCAAACACAATAGGATTGCTTATCAAGTAAATAGGAATTAACGTTTGTGTAATTTACTTTAATTATAATAAAACAATTATAATGCGGAAAATAAAAGTAAATGACACGACAAGATTTTGTTAACGAGGAAACCGCAAATGCAGAAAAACCGGGACCTTATCCAGAATTGAATACTCTCAGGATTAAGCCGCTATACAAAATTAAACCAACTTCGTATAGTTGAGACCAAGTAACTAAATCTATAGTTCACCTAGTTCCGTATGTATTCCCACGCCTCCAACTTATGAATAAGTCACGTACTTGGAACAATTCCTTTGGTTCGTATTCCAAACAGTAAAGGAACAACAAATTTGTTTGGTAGAAACTCTCTTCAACCAAGTGATGTGAGTTCGACAAAGGCTCTTCTATTTATCTCAATAAACTCCTTCGTCAGGTTCTTAGATCTATCTTATTCTCGACTACCAAAGGTAATTGTTTAGATTTTGCAATCAATAATTTTAATCACTAAGAATTGTATTGATGCCGATCTACACAACTAATCAATCCAATCTACCACAAGGATAAACCGATTATAGTTGTATCCTCTATACCGAAACAAGTATTGTGCACACCAAAGATTATGAACCCCAAATCAGAAATCTTCAATATCTTCTTTGTCTTTAAATCTTCTTAGATCTTCAATAAACACCTGCACATAACAACTTGAATCTCTTGTGATCAATCACGCACAGAACGGAGTCTGTTAATAATGGATTATCACAAGACGTCTTTAGATCTACAAACAGTCTAAAGATCTTTGTCGAAACTTTGATCTAGTTTGACTGAATCTTACATCAGAAGAGAAGATTCTCAAACATAAACAAACTATGTGCAATCAAAGTTCAACCACCATTAGTCAATCAAATCAATCGAAAACACAAGATAAACCGTAATTATCTAGTTTCCCATCAACGGTACTAATAGAGATTCTCAATCCCGAAAAATACTTTAAACTGAGCGGCCGTAAGAGATTTCGCCTAATTAGGTTACTCTCCTCTCCGAATAGGCGGCTTCACTAGTAACAAAACAACCGAGGAAGTTTGCTGTCAAGAAGGATTAGTTTGCTAGAAATGCAAACTTCAAGTATTTATAGACAAGGAAGTTTGGACACCAAGGAATTTCAAAAACCGAAAATATTCTCAAGATATGCAATATATTCCAAATTCGGTTTCCATAATTCCTGGAAATGCTCTGTCCAAAATAATGACCGAAAATCTCTTTGGAAAATCTTCAACTAGTAAATGCACATTACTAATTCTCGTTTTCCTAAAATAGAATTAAAAACTTTAAATTAAAGATTTTTAACTTATTTATGTTTCGATCCTGGGATTTTCTTCCTTTAGCTATTAAGGAATAACTTTGAACAATTAAAGATGAGCGTTACCGCACATGTTCAAAGTATGTCGACATCCTTACTCTGTAAGTCCTCTTTCATACTTACAATCTTGAAACCAATTTGCCACACTTCCAAACAAGTTTAGAATTGGTTCATCTGACTTTCAAGAACTATGTGATTGATCAAGAACACTCAATCACCAATCATGGGTTTAACGGTTCTACCAAAACAAGTTTCGGTTTTACCTCCATGTGATTGTGCATAGTCACACTAGCTTCCCAAAATTCGGTTGACTAGGTACTAGGATCGGT
Organism: Papaver armeniacum; assembly: GCA_023531295.1. Taxonomy (NCBI): domain Eukaryota; kingdom Viridiplantae; phylum Streptophyta; class Magnoliopsida; order Ranunculales; family Papaveraceae; genus Papaver; species Papaver armeniacum. The sequence continues at coordinate 742,330 of JAJJWW010003236.1, forward strand.
TCCCCACATATATATGGTATCTAACTTGAATGTGTTGCACATGTTGGTAGGCCCGGAAAGTTGTTTATATTACGGCCTACGGAATTACCGCAAGTGCACGGTGTCGTGATGTAGCACTGGGCACGTACGGGTCGAACCACAGAGACTTGTGGTGCCCTTATGTGATCTAAGCTTGCTAACGACTGAGTTCTGAGTGACAACAAGTGACAGAATGGTTTTGGATGCCGATACGGCCAAGTTATTGGTCAAGTGACTCTAGCTAAGGTAAAGAGATAGTGTAAAGGGGTTGCTAAGGTTATCGATTCCACCACTAACCTATGCTATGTTTTCACTTCATGAAATTACTCTTATCCTTGTGACAGTCAAGGGAGAGTGTCAAGTCTCCACTTACCTAAGGTTGTTTCTCCGCTTGATAGATTAATCACAACTAAGTTTACTACCCAAGTATTACTTGTCTGATTAAGGTACAAATAATCTGAGGATCATAATAATTCATTAAGCTTGGGTTGCAGTATACATAACAAAGAGGGGATCAAACTACGGTGCATCCATGGCGTTGGTATGCACTTGTGAGAGCAAATTGTTATCACACCGAAATTAATCCTATCTAGAAAACATTCAATCATTCAAGAACATTCATGAAGAAGAACACGGTGATAAGCTAGGGTTTCATCTCAAACCCTAGAGAATTAAACTAGAACATGCTTTGAGATAAACACAATACAAATTAAACCTAAAGTTGACAAAATGGCTAATCCGGGCGTGACTAATTTCTCGTTTCCCCTTCTATTTATACCAACACAAACCCCAAACCCTAGTTCTTGATAAAACATCAATTAAAAATGAAATAAACTCTCACCCACTTCTCGACTCGCGTGTGATGGCTCTACTCAATCATCTCTCGTCTTCGAGAATCGAACATGCGGGGTGGTTGGTGATGAAACCCTAACCCTATTTATCTTTAATCTAGCTTCTAGGTTGAATAGAAGCTATAAAAAAGATAAATAAGGGAGAGAGTGGGCAGAGGCTAGAGGAGTTGTTGGTGATGATGATGGCTCTGCAAAATGATGTGGAAGAAGGAGGTGGAGGTATGGTGTGGGTAGGGTTTTGCGAGCTGCAGAGGAGAAGAAAGAGAAAGTGAGGAGAAGAGAATGGGTCTGTCGATGGGGTGTATAGGGTTAGGTAGATAGGGTGTTGAGCGGGCACGGCAAAGTGTCGATGAGAGGGCTGCACGAGCGTAGGATGAAGAGCGAAGAGATCCGAACGGTCGAGGTTGGTAGCGGTTTTTGAGTGATCTCGTGTTGCACGGGATCATCGAGATATAGATGTAAGCGATGGAGCGACCGTTGGATGTAGCCGGGGGCGAGATCTTGACGGCTCGAGTGAGCGGGCTCGGATCGGGTCGTGGGTAGCTCTAGCCCATGTCTTCCTTGTTGGGTTGCAACTGATTCGCGCGCGGGCTTTGGCTATCTGCTCCATAGATGCTCGACTCCAATTCTTCGCTCCTTGGCTCCTCAGATTCTCCGAGCTTTATTTAGTACCTAAAAATGCAAAATTAATTAATACAAATATTTATTCTTGAAAACTCATAAAATACAGAATCTGGGATAATATCTGATTCTTACGCGCAAAAGATGAGTAAAATGCCAATAAAAAGGTGTATAAATATGCACTATTTGGCACTCATCAAATACCCCCAAACCTGAATTTTACTTGTCCTCAAGTGAAACAGAAAATAAGAAATCCTAACTATACCCCTGTCGCAGGTCTCTCGAATGCATTTAGCGTATGCACTAAGCCTTTAAACCCCTAGGTGTCCCTAGTGGACGAGTTGTAGTCTCGTGAGGGTTTACCAGAGGTGTACCCACAAAACCTTCTCCAACTTCAGAGTGTAAAAGAGTCTCAAGCATCCAAGAAGCTATGAGGACATAGAGTTTCTGCATGCTAGTAACAGAAGTTAGAACTATCGAAGAACGCATTCTCATCCTTAAGTCTTTGAGCGAGAAGTAACCATACCATATGAAAGAATTCGGATTCGATTGTGATCATAAGCCTCGACTTCGCCTCACCATTAGGGTTTTATGATAATTGCACTCAAAAAGATCGCTTTTTAGTCTCTCATGTGTGCGGCAGGAATAAAGAGAGAAATCCCGCACACGTTGTAGGTAAGAAGGATAACCTTCCGAAATAAAATCGGAGACTCCACAAAAGTGTGGACAAAAGAATCTTTTTCTAATGATCTCTAAGAAAGGAAAATCAACCATTAGTAAGAGTGGGAGTACTCACTCACTTCTCACCCGATCGGCAATTAATATCACTCTCTCATAAGAAACCATAGAAACGTCTTCAATCTTCGGTCTTCGGTCTTCAATTGTTGATGACGAACTTCTGAACTTTACAAAAACTTGACAATTTTTAACTTTTAATTTTTTAATTTTTTTTTTTTTTTTTTTTTTTTTTTTTTTTTTTTTTTATCTTATGTACATGAAACGAAAATAATAACACAACAATTTTTTTTTTTTTTTTTTTTTTTTTTTTTTTTTTTTTTTTTTTTTTTTTTTGGTTACAATAAAACGATAAACTCAATTTTTCACAAACTTCATTAATTCTCATCTTATTTCCTTTTCTTTGTTGCACATAAACCTTGGACTATATCAATTTTTCTTTCAATATTCGATTCGCTCAGGTTCTTTGACGATGATGTGTTTCTATGGGTCTTGCTGATTGAGAGAGAGAATGATGCTAACTACAAATCGGTATTTAGAAGGAGTTTTCATCTTTAGACGTCACCCTCATGATTGACGGAATTAGCACTCAAGAGATCAAAAGTAGTGCTGAAAGTGGTGCGAAGTTGGGTAGCTCACCATTCCTACCCGGAATTGACGTACGGTGACACACACTCTAAAAGCTTTTCTAGAAAGTCACAAAGAGTGAAGGTCGGTACCTCGCTTGATGTAAAATGGGTAGTCTCCACTATGGGTGATCACAATTCTACTACTAGAATATCTAAACAAAGACCTAATTAGCCCTCGGTATGGTTAAATCCAACTTTAACGCTCTAATCAACTAAGGAACCCGATTGCGTTCTCCTACTTCTAACTTTTGTTATTTCGGTCAGAATCTCTATGTAAACATAGCTAGAAGCATGCTAGTGACTCTAAAATCTCTAAAAGTTGGAGGTTTTTATTTGCAAAAAGTTTTTGAATTTTTTGAATTTTTTGAATTTTTTTTTTTTTTTTTTTTTTTTATATGAAAGTAAAAGATTAAAAAGACTAAAAACTCTAAATGCAAATGCACCCCCAAACCTAAATCAAACATTGTCCTCAATGTGTCTACATATAGAACAAAAAAATTTAAACAAGTCACATACCGAGAGAACAATCTTGAAAAGATAAAAAGGGAAGAGATTAGGATGTCGGCAAGAAGAGCAAGGTTGAGCTTCATTCGTCAAGGCAACATCCAACATTCTCGGTGGTGATTATATCGGATTAGCATAATATATGTGCAAGAAGACTCAACCGAATCAAGAAAAGAAAAATTTAACAAGTCCCTACTTGGATTATATACAAAAATTCACCATAAACTAACAATCTAAAGAGTTGAGGATCAACCCAATAGACGATATGTACACACATTAACAGCCTTACACAAATATAATATGAGAGCGCAAGTAAGATGTAGATGTGAAGGAGTTTCCACAAACCTAAACTTGTGAACGGGTGTGTTGGAGAGAACAAAATCTTGCAATTTTAAAGGTACATCATGCAAAAGGTCTAACTCCAAATGAGTTTTGCTAATTACTGGCAGACATACATATTCCAACTGTGGCTCTTTAAAAGTGTTATACTTTGATGCAAAATGGTCCAAGAGGACTTGGGAAGCACAAAGCTCTAGGCCTAAGTTAGGCATTTTTCGGAAAAGTTGGTTTTGCAATTTTGTGACAAACTACACCTAGGTTTGGTGGAGGAGTTTCAATTTGTGACTCAGGAGAGAGGTTAGGTACATCTAAGTTATTTTCATGTATCAAATCATTTGCACCGTCACACTCTTTCCTAAGGTCAAAGAGGGTAAATCATGGTCATTTTCACGGGAAATTCCACGGGTTCCACATCAATATCACATGCATGAATATCGGAAGAAGCATCATTCATAGGGTTCACGGGAGAGACACTTAATGTCGCGCAGAACCTAAAAAATTCTATTACATTTTCAAAATACACATGCTCTTCATATTCATCATCATCATCATCATCATAGCAAAAATCCATCTCTCCATTCAAAATTGTAGTATTTTTAGTGTACTCATCTACCTCTAGATTAGGTTCATATTCAATGTTAGTTGCATGAGTAAGACTAGAAACACTATTTTCAATCCTATCATTTTGTAACTCAATCAGTTCCTTTGAAGAATCATCTTGAGTTGTTCCATTGAAGGAGAGTCTTCACTAGTGGGTATGCATTCCTCATATGGATATTCATTGTATGGTTGTGCATGAGGTTCACTAGAGAAGGGAAATTTAGACATGTTGCTATATGGATGGTCATGCATTGCATTCATTTCAAGCCTAGCATTTAGCTCCATGAGTGTATCCATTGTTGATTGCAAACTAGGAGTTGGGGAGTATAAAATTGTTCATCTCCCCATTGTGGTGAATGATGCATGTGTGCAGGTTGATTATGGTCCCAATAGTCACTTCTAGACACTTCGTTCATTGGATTATCATGGTTTTCCCTAGACTGTCTAAAATCATGCAAGATATAACAGTATTCAGCAGGGTGGTCTAAGCCACCACATAAGGTGCAAGCATGCGTTTCATATTGCCTAGAAAAACTAGATTCGACGGATTGCCTTTCTAAAGCAGATTGCCTATCTAAAGCAGATAGTCGAGCTTCTAATTGATCGAGAAGTGATGATTTGGGTATGAGGAGAGTGTTCATTCTCAACCTGTGGTGGATGATACATGTGCTCATAGTGATTAGGGTATGTGAGGTCAGGGCCTTGAGAAGGCGCATAAAATTCCCTAAAATCACTATGGTATGTGGGGGGTTCATCCTGTGAAGCGTGCCCGTAAGCACGCTCTCTAAGGGATTTGTTTCCATCCCCGGATGCGGACCAAAATCGACATGGTCTAGCTCTCAAATTGAACTCACAATCTAATTTGGTTTTGGTGGGATTGGTTTGGTTTATTGGGTTTCATTTGGTTTTGTTGGGTTTTGGTTTATTGGGATTTGTTGTTTGAAGCCCAGGATTTGTGAAACTACACAGCCCAAGTTTGTGTAAAGCCTAGTGGAACTGTGGGCTCAGTTTTGTTTAGGCCCAGCAGTGTGGCTTATGTGGTTGTGCAAAGCCTAGTGGACAGGCTTATGTGGGCTTCAAAATGTACAGCCCAGGTTATAATGCTAAGCCTAGTTGGGTTAGCCCACATAACTTGCACTTTCATTTGGTTGCAGCTGGTGTGGCTTATGTTAGCCCAGAAGTGTAGGCTTGCAATGTGTGCAGACAGCCCAGGAGTCTATGGGCTCGATTTGGTTGCAGCTTAGGGTGAGCCCAATGGGTGGGCTTCAGTTTTGTTTGCAAACAGCCCGGCGATGCTGCACGGACCTAAAATTTTGGGCTTCAATGAGTTAACGTTGAGGTTCGGTTAACCCGACGGTGTGGGTCGAAAGTTTTGGTTTATGTGGGCTCAGCTGAAGTGGTCGATCAGCCCGAGCTTTAGTGAATGCACAGGCCACACAAAAATGCTCGGAGCCACACAAAAATGCTCGGGCCACACAAGGCAAAGCAACACAGAAGACAAATGCCCGGGGTTTGCAGCTAAGCTCGGGGGCTAGCAAGGTAAAGCAATACTGGGCTCAGTCAAAGTGCAATACAGATGGCAACACAGATGACAAAATAGTTAACAATTGCTTAGATCTTTGAGCAATACAGGGCAAGGCAATACGGGCCGAGTGCACGGGTCGATGGCTCAATGGCTTAGATCTTGAGTCAAGCATGCATAAATTGCTCAATGGCTTAAGCTGCGGCTTGAGGGGCTTGCAAGTAAGCACGGATGCACATAGTTCTCAAGCCATACAAGGTCGGCACAAGGTGGTTTCACACAGCTCATCGTATAACACACGAGCATCAACTATCTCGATTGACCTCACTTGTGTTGCGGTAAGCGTGTTATCAAAGCCCAACCTCACGGCTACGAGGGGTCGCTTGGCAGGGGTCTAATGCAACGGGTGAGTGAGGTCGGGGGGCTAGCATGAGCGGGTCGGGTGAGTGAGGTCGGTGCTAGCATGAGCAGTCGGGGTGAGTTCTGACAACACAAATTGTAGCCTTGCAAACACGAAGCACACGGCTCCCGCGAGCGCACGGCTGACAATTTTACTAGGGGCAGCTCAACACTTATGAGACTAGAAAGAAAGCTAGGTTATCGGGTTGCGGTCGGCTAACTTGGGCTTCAAGTTGTGACCCAGCTCAACTCCAAGCTTCGAGGGCTGGAGTTTAAGCTCGATATGCTAGTTTAACCTAGTTCACGAGGCTATGTATGGAGTCACTTACCGAATTGTGCTCGAGTTTTGTGACTCGGGCCCCTTGCGCTTTTTTCTCCCACTCCTTGGGCTTGCTCAGCGGCACGGCAAGCACAAGAGCAAGTTCAACGGAGTTCGAGTCTTGGTTGCTCGGCGAAATGCACCAAGCCAAGCATCGGCACGAGTAGAATGCACACTGCCGGCTCAACAAAGAATTCGGTTCCCGGTTGCACGGTTATGCCTTTGAGATGCAAATGATATGCAAATGATATGGTGAGATGCAAAGATGCAAATGTGAGATGAAGTTAGACTACTATGCAAATGATGAGATGAAGTAGACTACAATGCAGATTATGTACTAACAGCTGAAGCTAAAGATTACAAAAGATAAAATGCAAGAGATAAAAGTTACACTAACAATTTGAAGCTAAAGATTACAATGTAAATAACAACAATTGCAATGCGAATATAAAATGATTAACTAAGTTACGGATGCAAAGCCACAAAAATAATGAAACTAAGTTATACTAAGACAGACAAAAATAATGAAACTAAGCTAAAGATTACAAGCTAAAGATTACGGATGCAAAGCCAAAAAGAATGCAAGTGAATATATATAGAGATGAAAGAACTCGAGTTAAGTATGCGCCAAAAATCAGCAAGGCACGCGCCAAAGTCCGCAGCGGCGCCAAAAACCTGGTAGGCCCGGAAAGTTGTTTATATTACTGGCCTACGGAATTACATGCAAGTGCACGGTGTCGTGATGTAGCACTGGGCACGTACGGGTCGAACCACAAGAGACTTGTGGTGCCCTTATGTGATCTAAGCTTGCTAACGGCCGAGTTCAGTGACAACAAGTGATGAGAATGGTTTTGGATGCCGATACGGCCAAGTTATTGGCTGAAGTGACTCTAGCTAAGGTAGCAGATAGTGTAAAGGGGTTGCTAAGGTTATCGATTCCACCACTAACCTATCTTGCTATGTTTTCACTTCATGAAATTACTCTTATCCTTGTGACAGTCAAGGGAGAGTGTCAAGTCTCCACTTACCTAAGGTTGTTTCTCCGCTTGATAGATTAATCACAACTAAGTTTACTACCCAAGTATTACTTGTCCGATTAAGGTACAAATAATCCGAGGATCATAATAATTCATTAAGCTTGGGTTTGGTATACATAACAAAGAGGGATCAAACTACGGTGCATCCATGGCGTTGGTATGCCTTTGTGAGAACAAATTGTTATCCACCAGAAATTAATCCTATCTAGAAAACATTCAATCATTCAAGAACATTCATGAAGAAGAACACGGTGATAAGCTAGGGTTTCATCTCAAACCCTAAGCGAATTAAACTAGAACATGCTTTGAGATAAACACAATACAAATTAAACCTAAAGTTGACAGCCCGGCTAATCCAGGCGTGACTAATTTCTCAGTTTCCCCTTCTATTTATACCAACACAAACCCCAAACCCTAGTTCTTGATAAAACATCAATTAAAAATGAAATAAACTCTCACCCACTTCTCGACTCGCGTGATGGCTCTACTCAAGTCTTCGAATCGAACATGCGGGGTGGTTGGTGATGAAACCTAACCCTATTTATCTTTAATCTAGCTTCTAGGTTGAATAGAAGCTATAAAAAGATAAATGTGAGAGGCTAGAGGAGTTGTTGGTGATGATGATGGCTGCAAAATGATGTGGAAGAAGGAGGTGGAGGTATGGTGTGGGTAGGGTTTTTGCGAAGAGGGGAGAAGAAAGAGAAAGTGAGGAGAAGAGAATGGGGTCTGTCGATGGGGTGTATAGGGTTAGGTAGATAGGGTGTTGAGCGGGCACGGCAAAGTGTCGATGAGAGGGCTGCACCGAGCGTAGGATGAAGGCTGAAGAGATCTGAACGGTCGAGGTTGGTAGCGGTTTTGGAGTGATCTCGTGTTGCACGGGATCATCGATATAGATGTAAGCGATGGAGCGACCGTTGGATGTAGCCGGGCGAGATCTTGACGGCTCGAGTGAGCGGGCTCGGATCCGGGGTCGTGGGTAGCTCTAGCCCATGTCTTCCTTGTTGGGTTGCAAGCGACCCGCGCGCGGAGCTTTGGCTATCTGCTCCATAGATGCTCGACTCCAATTCTTCGCTCCTTGGCTCCTCAGATTCTCCGAGCTTTATTTAGTACCTAAAAATGCAAAATTAATTAATACAAATATTTATTCTTGAAAACTCATAAAATACAGAATCTGGGATAATATCAATTCTTACGCGCAAAAAGATGAGTAAAATGCCAATAAAAAGGTGTATAAATATGCACTATTTGGCACTCATCACATGTCCATAGGATCGGTTCCCCTTTGCCTAAAAACGTGTTGCACATGTTCATAGGATCGGTTCCCCTTTCTGCTAAAACATGTTGCACCTCATATAAGGATCATTTCCCCTTTGTGATGTGTTGCACCTCTTACTAGGATCGGTTCCCCTTTACCCAGAGTCGGTCTTACACAAAATCACAAACTCGATCATACCATCTCAGGTGATTACTTAGGATTGGTTTCACTAATAAAAGTCATACCAATACATAAGTCAGGCCTTTGTGAATAGTTTTACCAAGAATACAAACAAGTCATGAGCGGTTATACTAATCACACATATTGGTTGTTCACAAGATACTCAATGAATAACAATACCAATAACGCCTGGCGATTTCCTTTTCAATTCATAAAACAAGTTCATGAATTTACTTCCTTAAAACACATGTAAAACATTGTTTCCTATGATGAAATCCTCACCTCATACCCATACATAATCACAATAGCATTTAAATGATTATGTCGATGTCTTATCTACAAAGTTTAATGGTTAAGCAATAAACCTCGTATTATATTCCTTAATATTATGTCTATCTAGATTGTTCATGCTTCGCAGTTTTTTTTTTCAATATGCACGACTTGAAAGATACGTTAGGGAATAAAACAGTTCAAGTCAAATATCACTAACCTCAAGTGGAAGGATGATGTTATCGTTGTAGCTTCTTACTTCTTCACTTCTTCAAGTATTCGCAATACTTGTAATGTCTCATATCCTAATACTTTCAAGCTAACCTATACGAAGTTGACTCTTGTACATAATCAAGTGACTCTTGAAATGAGTTTTGATTCACTAAAATATGACAACTAAACTTGACATACCAACGCTTGGTGGGTTCAACCGAGCTATGCTCTAACAAAAAGTGTTTTCTCTAAAAGAGATGAAATGTTGCTGAATGATTTCCCTTGAATGCCTTTATTTCCTTCCCATGACTTTTCCCTTTAGGTGTTTTGGAAAGATGGGACGTTCCTTTGTGGTTTGATTTGGTTTTTGAACAGGTTGACGGCTTCTCTTGAAAGAATAAAGGTTTTTGTTTCGTGAAAGAAATGATGCTTCACTTGGTTAATAGACTGAAATACTAACTATGAATGAAAATTGGTGCAAACATTATGGAGGAATTGTAAACATTGTATGAAAACAAGGGAAATACTAGGGAAATTACAATATAACGTTTTAGGCACTGACGGGAGCTATTTAGTGTGTATTGCTACTCCTTCCATCTTGTCAGTACCAAAGAGCTTGCAATAGTCACCTTGTATGATTTCAGAAACTCGGTAAGGCTCCTGCAACTTGACCTCCAGACTTTTTATCCTCGATCGATACTTCTTCTAAATATTTGATAAAATATTGATAGGGACCAGCTTCCTCTTCACATTGCCTAGTCGCAATTGGGTTGATGATCGGATCAAGTCCCCAGTTCTTGATGAGATAAGGATTAGTCCGCTGTAAAAGAGGTTGTTCGATGATACTTACTTGTGTGTGGAGCCTATGGATGTACGATCTTGCATTTTCAAGAGTGATGCAGCCGTAAGCGCTTATGGACTTCCCTTCATAGTCCTTGACTATGTTTGGACAGCGAATAGCTCCTCTCTTTAGAATCCCTACAGCCTTCAGAGTATGCTCTATGGTTGATTGTACAGTTTTGTAGACGGAGTCCCTAGAAAAAATGTAACAGCTTCTAATAGGAAGATGGTATGTATATACTCCTTCAGTGCCTAGTTGAAGTTCCCTTGAGTCGATCTTCTCCTGGAAGATGCGCTTCAATCTGTTACAGTCACTTGTAGAGTGGTTGACGAACCTATGGAAGTGGCAGTACTTGGGATCTTCCATATATTGTTTGGTTGGAGGACGTCTGATACGAGGTATCTTGATGATGCCATCTTGTATCCAGACCTCCAAGAGTTCAATCACCTCTTCCATTGGAATGGGAAAATCTGAGAATGATGGAGTCTCATTTGACCTGTGTGAAATGGGAGTCGGATGCTTAGATTGTTGATAGTTGTTCCCCAAATTATTTCTCTTTCCACCCTCACTAGTGATTGATTGGAGGTTGGATCTTTTATTGGAAGGACGCCTACTTTCCTGAACATCTTTACGAGCTTATTTGTTCTTTTCATCGCAAGGACTCTGATGAGGACGTGATAAATTCCACGAGTCTTCTTTCTGAGTTTGAGGAAACATCTCTTGATCTTCATGAGCAGACAAGTTAGGTTGGTGGTTACCTTTCTGTTCAGCATGAGCATAAACTTCATCTTCCTCACCAGGAATATGAATCTTGGAAGAAGGACTACTACCATCAGTATTGATCCAAAATGAATTGTTGATAGCGTTTCCTCCGGAATGAATACGTGTTGGTTCCTTTGATAGTTGATCCGTGAGGACTTTCAAAAGCATAAATACTTTATCTTGCGTCTTGACACTAATATCTTGATCCCTGACAATATCATTCAGGATTTTCATCAAATCGTGAATAGTTATTAAATATTGAGACTCCATAGCCGCGACAAGGGTTTTGATTAATAAAAGAACGGATTCAGGAATAACATGTGAAGTATTGTCGGTAATGGGAGAAGTAAAATTGGGATTGAGGGTTTCTGAACCATTCCTAAGATCAACCATCTTGAAAAATTTAGGAAATCGATAGCCACGGATTCAAAGATCAGTGGCAGTAGGGCCGTGGCTAAAAATTGATATTTTTGTAGTGATTTGTAAATTCTATTTGAAGGTTTGAACATGCTATTCCTTACCTTCTTTCGGTTATTTTTTATTCCATAAGAATTTAACATAACCTTGTCAGATGATCCATCAGAAATATTTTTCTGAGGATTAAGTGTAGGACCTCTAGAAATTGGTTCTAGAGGATTAGAAGAGACATATCTCCACCATCTAGACTTAGATTTTCCAGACTTATTCTCATAAATACTGGGAATGTGTATTTTTGTGGTGTAAGAATTTGCACCATTTGGAGGAACACGATTCCGTGGAGATTTCGAGATGAGAGACCATTGAAATCCATTTTATGAGAATCTTGTTTTTCTACAGGGATGAACTCTATTGTAGTGGTCATTAGAGAGTTTACTCTGTTGACAGTGAAAAGAAGTAGATTTTAAAGATCAAAAATATGTTTCTTTCTAGCAAAACAATAATGAACATAGTGATTCTTTTTCACACAGTAGGAACAGGTTCGTGGAAGAGAAACATTGGAAGGAACCTGTTTTAAATTCATAGCCCTATTAAAAGATAGCAAGTTATGAAAACATTTCTTGGCAGGAACCTCCTTCGGAGAACATTTCTTCATGTACTATAATTCTGTATGAGAATTAGTGATCAGTACAGAAGAATTTCTCAATAAAACAAAGTTTTCCTTTTTCAAGGATTTGCACTGTTCTTGAGTTAGAATAAGGGATGCACCAAGTTTCTCTTTTTCAAAACGAAGTCGGTTTAGATCAGATGAATGCTTCTCAATCAAACGTTTTTATCTGATTGAGTCTCCTTTAACAATATTCTCAAGAGCACTAATCTTTTCACGTTGTAGGGTAGTTTCTTGAATTAGTTTTTCGATATTGTTGGAGAAAGACTTAATGATTCTATAAAGTTCCCGTTCTTGACCAAGAGACTTTTCAAATTCATCAATGAGCCGAGATTGATTTAGAAAATCAATAATCTCAGTAGAATTTTTGAGATTCTGGTGAGTTCCATTTCAGCTTTTGACAGAGTGTCAAATGTTTCATTTGAGGGATGTTATCAATATTTGATGAACCAATCTTTCTACCTCGGGATTCAGAAGAATCATCTAAGGAGTTATCCTTTGAGGCAATGACAAGACATTTGGAATAACTAAAAGCTTTGAAAGGCATTTTGGTGTGCGTAAATGCAAGAGATGAATTTTCGTCCACAAAGTCAGATTGCTACAAACATAGACTAATAAGGTCTTTAAATGTGTTTGCCTGCTCTGATACTAATTGAAAAAGTTGGTGTCTAACAACCACACCCAATATTTCGCTTAGCAATTTGTATGGACTAACTCCAATATACTTTTAAGAAAATCAATTAGACAGTCAGACTCAATCTTAATAAAAAGTATATCAAAGAGTTATATCTCAATTTCTCGATTCAATCCTCACTCAAACAAATAGAAATCTGCGAGCCTGATTGAATACAAGAGAAATAACTTGAACGGTACCAAAGACCAATGTTCAAGGATCTATCAATTTCAATCAACAACCAAAGGTTGGATTTACCAATTGATCGATTCAACGCACAACATGTGATATTTCAATTATATAACAAAATATAATGCAGAAAAGAAATAACACAGACACCAGAAGTTTTGTTAACGAGGAAACCATAAATGAAGAAAAACCCGGGACCTAGTCCAGATTGAACATACACACTGTATTAAGCCGCCTGAGACACTAGCATATTACAAACTAACTTGATGCAGGACCGTATTTGAACCCCAATCAATCTCACACTGATCCAAGGTACAATTGCGTTCCTTACGTCTCTGATCCCAGCAGGATACTACGCACTTGATTCCCTTAGCTGATCTCACCCACAACTAAGAGTTGCTACGATCCAAAGTCAAAGACTTTAAACAAATATGTATCACACAGAGAAGTCTATAGGAATAGATAAACCTGTCTCCCACAGAAATACCTACGAGTTTTGTTCCGTCTTTTGATGAATCAAGGTCAACATGAACCAATTGATATACCGAACTTATATTCCCGAACAACATCCTAGAAATATCAATCACCTCACAATAATCTTAACCGACTAGCGAAACAAGATATTGTCGAACCACAAACGATGAGACGAAGATGTTTGTGACTACTTTTCTATCTTGCCTATCGGAGAAATTAATCTCAATCCAATCTTTCGATTGCACTCAAATACGATAGAAACAACAAGATCAGATCACGCAACTACAGTGAAAATAGTTTGGTATGGCTTCACAATCCCAATGAAGTCTTTAAGTCGTTAACCTACAGGGTCTCGATAGAAACCTAAGGTTAAAGGAGAATCGACTCTAGGTTATACAAATGGTATCACACAAGAGGTGTGGGGATTAGGTTTCCCAGTTATTAGAGTTCTCCCTTATATAGTCTCCAAATCAGGGTTTGCAATCCAAGTTACCTTGGTAACAAAGCATTTAATATTCACCGTTATATGAAAACTTGATTAGATTCAAGCTAATATCTTTCAACCGTTAGATCGAACTTAGTTTGTTATACACACATGAAATGTAACTTCATTTAGGTTTGAGTAATCGTACCTAAACGTGTACACTTAGTTGGTTCAACAGTAGTTAACCAATGGTTAGCCATATGAGCACTTTCATATCTCCCTTATTCATCTTCACCATAACTAGTTCAAATGACTCAAAAGAATTAGTTAGAGAGTTGTTCAATTGCTTAGATCTCAGAGAAGTATAAAAGATACAATGGAAGCAAAAACAGTTTTGATTCACTCGAATTGATTAATGAACATTATAGCCACAGTTTGCAAAGATTGCATTCCTTAATTTATAAATGTCTTAGTTCACGAATAAACTGTTTTTAGAAAATAACCCACTTAAGTACGCATACCTATACGCATACTTAAGTACCCGGACTGAGCTTGTTTTCAGTTCACAAATTCCAGAAGAAATTCACGGGATGTGATCTTCCAACATGGTGCGCGTCGTTTACACAACAAATTAATTACTTCTTTCCACACAATTAACTGGTAATATAATGGCAAGGAGTTCGTTCCCACGAAGAGCAGGGAGTTTCTAGTTGTTAAAAGTAACCGAAAGGGGGGTTTTTAGATTTTAAATTAAAGTAACTAGTAAAACAAAATAGTAATACTTTGATGTAAATAATACTCCCTCCGTCTCTAAAAGATAGGAAGGTTTGTGTGTAAAATTACACACAAACCTGCCTATCTTTTAGAGACGGATGGAGTAATAAAGAAGATGATTAGGGAATCCTTCTCCGTCTCTGAACTGAAGCTTAATTAAATACAAATTTATTTCATGTTTAACTTATACTGTTACCAACCGTAGAATAGCAATAAGCTCTGCCACTGGATATGGAAGCGCTCGACTACCAGATTCTATCCAACCAACCCACCAAGAATAAGCTCTCAAGGTGTAAATTAGTCGAATGCTTTACACTTTGTGAATCAGGTTGATCCTAGCATCAGACGCATAAGCTCGGTCTTCTTACTAGTGTTATCTTTACACACAATTGCTTAACAAAATCCCTATGCCAGCTCTTGCGATTTACTACTTGTGTAAAGAGTTGATGTGACAATTACACTATCACACAACCCTATACTAGTAGAAGAAATATTGATTGGTTAATTTAATTGATCATTTTAAATAACCCCTCAATATTCTTAGGCGATAAAAATAATAAAGATAATCAACAATTAAATAAAACTTAAAATAAACGTGGTTAAAGAAAATAATGCTTCATTGTTCAGGACTTTGAGATCATCCCTAATCAATTAAAAGTTTAGCTACTCATAACTAAAAAGTACTACCAATGTAGATGTAGAAAATCCTATTACTACATCCAAAGAACTATACTAAGAAAGTAATACGCGTAAACATGAAAGAACACAAGATATACGTGGTTCGGCATGATTACCTACGTCCACGGGGGTTAAAGGATGATCTTATTACTTGATTCAAGGTTACAAGACGAGTGTTTCTCTCAACGCTCTAGGTATGCTCTCCTATCTCTCTTGTTACTTGAGTTTTACCTCTCTACACGGTCTATATTTATAGTTACAGGTGATGATACATCCAGTGCTACGGTGTTAGGCCTGGCGTAGCTTCCTTGATGTTCTTCTCGGGTGATCGGTTGATACCTCACCGATGTTCTTATTTGTTCGGGTCGAGATGCCTAGCCGAGAGTGATGTCTCCTTCGCTATCCCGTCACTCGATGTCGCTCACTTGGTGGGGATGATCGATGTCGCCCTTTGGATCCTTGGCCGAGTCTTCCTTGACCGAGCTCTTCTTATCTCTTTACCAACTGTCGGCGCATTTATTGCTCAAAGCACTCGATGACCATCACATCATAACTTTCCCCTTTTTCGTCGACTTCTCGTTTGTCTCCGCTCCTCTTTCCTCGCGCCTAGATTCGGAGGATCGATCCGGTACTCTAAATGCATACTTTCCCCGGTACACCATGGCTTAGGATTATTCCACCTGTCCCTGTGGATTATTTACACCTACAACCAAATAAATAAAAAAGAAGGAATTAAAATGAAACTAAAACTCAGAGTAAAAGCCAGGAGCTCTCACTCTGTTTCTCGCTACAAGGGAACGGTGAAAGAAGAAGTAAAGGAAGAAGTGTATATTTTTTTTGTCCTCTCGAGACCTATATTTATACCGGAAGTCACCACGGCTTTTCCCTAAAATCCGTAATAGATGAAGATAAGAAAACTCCGTGCGAAAGTTTCTGCTTTATGTGGTGCTGATTTGGAGTAACAGAGTGCACCTAAGAAATGTGTACATAATTCCCAACCCGTTTGATCATCCAAGTACTGCATGTGTCTTCGTATTCTCCGTTGATATGTCCAGCTTCACTGGTCCGCGTTGCGTCATATCATTGCCATTTACAAAACACTTCTAACATTTTCGGTTCGCATCAGAGTTTGTCGGACTGTTAACAAAGATCGAAAAGAAACTCTCTCTGTCCTTTGCATTTGTGCTACATACGCGTCATTCTGCTGATACATGAATATATGCATCGGACTATACACGGTTTGTTGGACAAAGTCTGCTAGGAAGCGGACATGGAGGCGCAAGGTGATGACACCTCATTTCCAAATCCCCATTTTTTACTCAAAACAAAGATATAGGCTCCACTCATTTTCTCCCGTTTTAGCACCATGAGACCACCTTCTCTACCCTCGATGATTATTCACTTTGGTGGGTTTTTCATATTGACTCCTCTGTTAACAAAAGAGAAATGTAGTTCTACTCCTTCACATGCATGCTTACTTAGAGCAACTGCAGTGGTGCGATCATAAACCAAAGAGCAAAGAGCAAAAAAAAACCAAATTTTGGTTTTAGTCCGTGTTGTAACGGTGGAGGGAGACCAAAATTTGGTCAAGCGCAAAATTTGAGTTTACGCCCCAATCGGCGCAACTCCAAAATACGTCCCATTTTTTTTTTTTTTTTTTTAATGTTGGGCGCAACCAAAATCTTGCGCCCCATGTATTTTTTTTTTCTTCTTTTGTTGGGGCGTAACTTTGAGTTACGCCCCAATCAGGCGCAACCAAAAATCTTGCGTCCCATTTTTTTTTTTTTTTTTTTTTTTTTTTTTTAGTTCGGGCGCAACCAAAATCTTGCGCCCCATCAGGCGTAACTTTAATCTACGCCAGGCCAAAACTAAACCAAAGACCAAATATGGTTTGGTTTTTGGTTATAGTCTGATATTTGATCAATAGTCCTCTCCGCTGCGTCTGTGTTTTCGACCAAATTTTTAGTTTTGGTCGATGACTGTGGATGCTCTTAGTGGACCATATGCAACCAAATGGGCACTCAATTAATTACACCCAATGGTGCCAATAAACCTTGCCTGTAATGATTCTCTGGTTGCACATTAAGGCCTGATAGACTGCCAATAGTAATGGATGCCCATTAACATTTTCTGATCTGCCAATAGTACACACACGTAAAATGACCATTTTGCCCTTTTAGCCTTCCAAATTCTTGTTTTGCTTAGGCCTATTCCTATGCACATGCCAAAAAAATGGTGTTTGGCATGCCAGGTGGCATGGCAAACCATTTGCTCCACTATGGGAAAACCACGGAGCGATCGAATTTCCAGCGAGCGATATTAACAATATCGACAGCGATAAAGTCTTTAATATCGCTCGAAATTAACTCCATCGCTGATGTTATAATCAATATCGCCACCGTTCGAGTTTCTGACGCCTATAAATACCGCACCTATCTTCTCAACTCTTCTAAACTCTTCTCAATTCTTCTTCTCAAAACTTCAAAATTCTTAAACTTCTGTTCTAAACTTGAACGATTATCTTTTGATTTTTCTTAAACAGAAATGGAGAGAAAAAAAAAAGAAACAGAAGAGCGAAAGGATGTACTAGTACCCCAGGCAGTGGAGTAAGTTTCTTTGTGGATACAAATTATGAGTTTAATAATGTTAGACAAGTAGCCGGTGAAGGTGTATTCTCTAATCACCTTTCTGATCATGAGGAGCGATGTAACGCGATAAATCTAAGAGGTGGATGGACTGAGTTACGTACAATTTATCAATTACTTCCCCCTGCTGTTCAAGAGAGAGTTAGAAGGTATCCTTGGCGACATCTATATCTAATACAATCGAGAAACCACAGGACTCAAGGTGTTCAAGTTATATTAGAACGATGGTGGAATACTACAAACACGTTCTTTTTCAAGGACTTTGAATGCGGTAAGTCGGTCTTTCCTAGTAATTTAATTTTTATATTATGTGTTTTGTTTCATAAAAATCAACAAATTCTAATTATGAATAATTATTGTTAATAGGAGTTACACCGATAGATTTATACATGTTAACGGGAATTCCATGCCAAGGAAACTTACTTCCATTTAACAGACTAAATTGGTTATCAGAAGAAAGATGGAAACAAAGACTTCCTTTATACTCAAATGAATTAGGAGGAAATCCTACACATAGACAAATTAAAGCGCAAGGGTTAAGGGTGTCTGGGTTGAAAAGTTTTTTCCAACGTTTTGCTATAAAAATGAATCAAAACAGGGCAGCTGGTAATCAATATTTGATCCCCGACCATTTTGAGGAGCTAGAACGTCTGTTTGTATTGTGGACACTAGGCCAATGTCTGTTTCCAAATGCAAGCTCAGTAGTGTTAATTGGGTTTCTCGAAGCATTAAAAGATTTAGAGCAAGCACCAACATATGATTGGGGGTCTGCGATTTTATCAAAGATTTACATGGCCCTCGGTGATAACTCTACATGTGGTAAAGATAGTTTTAATGCTTTTTGGGGAGTTCTGGAGGTATGAACCAAAAAATTTCACATTATGTATGTATTTGTCATTTTC
Source organism: Papaver armeniacum (assembly GCA_023531295.1). Taxonomy (NCBI): domain Eukaryota; kingdom Viridiplantae; phylum Streptophyta; class Magnoliopsida; order Ranunculales; family Papaveraceae; genus Papaver; species Papaver armeniacum. The sequence continues at coordinate 761,268 of JAJJWW010003236.1, forward strand.
ATATGGAAAACTTATTAACCTGTTAAATGTTATTATTTTCAGTATTGGTGGTATACATATTTCCGTGTTTCGAAACCTTGTCTTAAGAATCATACCAATGTATTTCCGATCATACGGAAGTATGATTCCGAGAATTGGGAAGCTATCAATTCCAAGGATGGTGTTATACAGCCCTATTTCTGAGAAGGGTGTTTGGTATTATGGTGAAAGATATCTTCTTCTGTTACAAGGAAGATCAGTGATAGCTGTCAACCCTTATCCCAGTTCAGATGTTTCAACAGACGATTACTTCAAATTGATAAGGGAAGGTCATCATTGGCAAGAAGCTAATGCATTGATCAAGGAGCCGATGGACAGAAATGAGTACCTATCTTGGTATAACACTATTTTCAAGGAAAATATTGCTATGCAACCGCAAAGTTTGGGTTAGATGGATTTCCCAGCTTTAGGTAGGTTGCCACTTGACAATGAATTTCTTCCTTCCCAACCTCCACCAGAGACGGGTGACGCATTTGCATATCCTACTCAAAGTTCATCGTCAAACATGCCACCATTTTCTTGGGAAGTAAAGACTATATCCAACACATCTGGAGAGATTGTTACTTATCCAATTGTTTCTAATGCACCTAATCGAACTTATCCATACTTGGGGGGTCAATGCTACAGAGTTGCAGTATCAGACCCAGTTGAACGATTATGATGCTCTATTACAGGGACTTCAGAATATGCACTTGGATGAGCTACGAAAATTGAGGGAAAACATGATGTTTGAGATGAGTCCCAGTGTTATAGGATTTGGTAGAGGAATGAGTCCAAGCGGAAGTCAGCAAAGTCGTGGAATTCAAAGATAGGCGTAGAAGTCAACAAAGTCATGGAAGTCAACAAAGTGGTGAAAGAAGTGAAAGAAGATTGAGACGTCTTCCTATGGAGGAGGATCCAGAAAGTTCAACCCCAAACATGGTGTTAGATACTCAAGGAGTACGTGGTGGTGAAGAAAACATTGGCTTGGATACAACTCCTACACGTATGTTTAGTCATTCGCAAACTGACATACTGACTCCGGGTGGTGGTGTGAACATGGAAGTAGTTAGGCAAACAAATATGTATACCCCAATTGCCTCAACCTCATCATCATTTCAACCATTCCATCAACAATATCAACCACACGTATTTCAAGATTTGTATCGTGTTCCCATACCCCCTACGCCCATTGCTTATCAAGGTTATAGTAATTCAGATGAGACTCAACCACCAAGCGAGTCTCAAACCGGCAACATAACTAATTTGTTGAACAACTCTATGGATCCAGAAAATGCAGGCAATTGGATCTTTGGTCCGGGAGGAAATGGACAAGGAAATGAGCAGTTTAAATGTTTTCTTTTAAATGGACAAGCAAATGAAGTTGTAATTTGTTTTTTTTTTTTAATTAATGGAAACTATCTTTTAAATTAATATTCAGATTGAAACTAGTTTTACATTTCATTAAAAATTAACCTTGATTGCATAACACGATACTTATAATTTGAATCCCTGCACATGAATATTGTAGAGTTCATAACATTTGTCATGAATAAACCATCTTCCATTGTCTTCGGCAAATTTGGTACAAGCTCTAATTTTTAGTTTTTCATTTGATAACCTAGGATTATCCCCTTTTATCAACCACATAATTTGCTGATACTTTCTAACATTGTCATTGATGAAACAATAACGATTTTGAAGACACTCATTTCTTGTTGGATTTACATGAATTAACGCCGTAAACCTTTGAAACACAGTGTCCCATAAGTTCAAAGTCTCTAAAGTGAAATCTCTACCGCTTGCAAATAAAACCCAACATCGAATTAGAGAAACATCTTCCTCTGGAGTAAAATCCACTTCGGTTATTCGAGCACTAGGCATGGTGAAATGAATTTGAAGTTGGGTTGGATTTTGTATAAAACAGGTATTTATAGGGGGGAAATGGTAGCCGTTAGATGAAGATATGATCAGCGACTATCATAGTATCGAGCGACAGCTTGACTGTCCGTCAATTTAATGACCATCGAGAGATTAATTGACCATCGAGCGACCGAGACTCTATCGCTCGATGGAAACTCTGTCGTGTATGCCTATATGCCAGGAAAAACATAATGGCATATGAGTTTGGCAGTTTGGCATACCCATAGTGGGTGCATATATGCCAAATATCATGTTTTGGCATGTGCATAAGAATAGGCCTTATAACTCCGTTCTTTCGCCATTGACTTCATCTTTTCGTCCTCTTCAACATGATAGCAAGAACTACTGTGGTTGAAAGAGTTTCTCTTGGTCTTTGGACCCTTCTCCACTTGTAGCTAGCTTCTTTTATTGCACAATTAAGTTCAAATTCACTTCTTTTTGGATGATTCTCCTAATGAAACACAAATAAGGGAAAACAAACATAACATACAATAATTTACAAGAATATAAGCAATTTCTAACATGGAATTGACAATAAAATCATGTGAATTATGCACTTATCACGACACTACGCGTACAGGTACGCGGACTTAGCTCCGGTCATCCTAAACCAGTAAAGTACGCATACTTTGGTTCAAGGATTTTGGACTTACACAAGTATGAATTCACATACAATGTTTATATCCAAACATGGTTATATATTCTAAACTCTCATTTCAATCATTGAAACATTCTTAGAGGATGTTATATAGTTGTTATTCACAAACTATTTTTCATCAAAGCAATTTTCAAATTATTGAAATAATCAACATGACTTTTGTCACTAGTAGAGATGAACTTGGCCAAAGCGAAAGCTTACCAACACATATTTCGAGAAATAGATAAGTGAGATAAACTCGGCTTGAAATAGCAAATGTGTATAATCAAAGTCTATATACAAATACGACTTTTGTCTCAAGATAGGAGATAGAGTAGATAGACTTTTGAGTGATAGATAAGTTCAAGTCTCCACATACCTTTTTGTCGATGACGTTCCACCAGTTCCTTGAGTAGTTCTTCGTCTTTGCATGATGAACGCCGCGGAGTCTAGAGCTCAACTACACTTACTATCCTAGTCCGAGACTTATCTATAAGTAGACTAGAAATCAAGACTTATAGTTTTGGAAACTAAATTTGACAAACAAGCTTGAGATAGCAACGCTTGCGATTTCGACCGATCAGTGCTCTAACAATCTCCTCCTTTGTCAATTTTAGTGACAAAACTATCAATTCATATGGAATACAAAATAAATAAACTTTGCAGCTTCTCATCTACATGCTTGATCTCTTTGGTTCTTCAACATTACTCGAAATCTTCGTCACTTCCAAGTACTCCAATGATTCCAAAGATATTCAATGCAACATCATCGTTGTTGAAGATCCGTAGCCATAACAATGAGAAAACAATAGCTCGCAATCATTGTTATATAGTGTCATAATATTATTACACAACATCAAAGTTCAATTGTATCACAACTTCGACAACAATACTATGGTGATATGTATCACTCCCTCTTACACTACACCAAAACATCCGATTTGGGATGGATATACGCGTTGCAATGAATTTCACCAACCCGTATATCCGTTGGAAATATGGCGTAGCAAATTTGTGTGCAACGCGAAAATCCGTTGGGAAAATTAATTTGTGCAACTTATATAAACGTTGGTCAACAAGTTTACCAACGTTTTTGAGCAACGGATTCTTTAATTTGTGCAAAGGTTACAATAATTTGGGCAACGTATTACTCTAATTTGAGCAACATTTATATACGTTGCAAACCCATTTACAGGTGAAAAAATAAATAAATTTTGCATTAATTACAAATAAAAAATAAATAAATTCCGACGATAATTCCGACAGATTTTTGCATCTCAATATATATTCTGAACCTTCGTATACCATTGTAGAACAACTATAAGACCCAATTTTTCATATGAACATATGGTTGGTCATCACAATCCATCAAGATAGATAATGAGAACCAAAAAAATTTAATAAATAAATAAAAATCTGTATGTAATAAAATCAACATGGCAAAGCATGGGTTTATGACTTGCATTAATATAATAATCTTGCCTGATAGAAAAATTAGCTGTGGATTAAGAAGACTGTGTCTAACCATTAAACATTGTAGTAAACAAGGTGTTTGCAAGTTACTACGATTCATGTATCCACTCAACCACAAGTTTAAGCAGTCCACCTTCACGATCGAATCTTACTTTACAAATACGATAGCTAGAACCGAAGTTAAGAAACAGCACATGGAACAGATAAGACATGAGAGAATAAGTGACTAAGTTCTTACTCATTGCCCTAGTTTACTCGAATAGGGTGAAGATTTCCTGTTGCAGAGACTCCATTTACCACTTCACATCTAGAAAGATCAGAATTCATGGCATGGAGATGTGACTGACCTGCCAGTGACATTGGTGGTGGTTATAAAATAGGGTACCCCATAGGTAACTAGACTGAGAACAACACTCAAGATGAGGCCTTTGGATCCAGAACAGTAGTATGGTTCATATTAAAAACTAGTAACTCTTTCTCGACTGACTCTAACGGTTGTTTGACAGAGATACTACTAAGAGTGTAGCAAGCTTTCTCACTGCCATGAAAATTTTTGAGAAAAAACAAAGTTACTCGGAGTTTTACAATATAATTTGAGAAGAATATAATGTACTTCTGCAAGTCAAGGAAATATAAGCAAAAGAAACGCTAAAAATGAAAAATAAACGATTTCGGTGAGTATATGCACCTCTTAAATCACGATCCTTCTTTCTAGATTCTACATAATCTGCATGACGACTCCGTACATCACCAGATTGATCTCGAGCAGAGTCTTCACGAGACAAAGAAGGGCAACCGCTACTAGAAATAAGTATAAGAGGGCTAGAAAGAAGGTAAGAAACATCATTGCAGTCAGAAATAAAAAAAAAAAAAGAAATTTCTGAAATGACAGTACAGGGGATAAAGAAAACAATGGATTTTAATTTAAAAATCTAATAGAGATGAAGAATATTCACGTGACGTGTCAACAAGTATCGGCTTGTGATTCAAAGGGAGATGTAAAGTTCCTTTAACACTACTTGTCAGAGAATTATGCAAAGAGGTTAAAAATGTCACGAGCAATGTGTCCCAAATGCTAAGAGTGTGATTCTATTGGAAGGCAGATTACTTTTTAACTCGCGGATATATGTCCTAACTAAGATCCTTTTCAAATATTTCGGTCGATGTGTTATCAAATTTCCATTAACATGTAGTAGCACGAAAGCGCGTGTTCGAGATACAAACCATGGGAAATGTATATATAACCGCGGCATTAGAATATGAAGTTCTCTCGATCACTCGAATAAAATGGACCTTAGCAGCATGCGACGGTCTTACCTCTATTTTCTTTACGTGAGCTTCATGTCAAGCTGTTCTCGAATTTTTTGTTATGACGATCGACTTTCCAAAGGTCTTGTGCGAACACGCCTTCCTCGAACACGAGCCTGAACTCTAACCAAAGCTTGCATGCGCGAAGAGTTATTGCTGCTCTTGCTTTCTTACAGCATGACCCCTAACAAGTGCCCGGAGCCTCTCCAATCCTTTCAAGGCCTTCAGTGCTCGTCTTGCCTGCGAACAAAAAATGGAAATTTCAACAAAATCCTTTCTCTTCTCCTCTAACAAGCAACCCCTTTTGAAGTACTAACTTAGCTGGGTATTGCAACCCATGTCTAAAATACAGACTAGAAAAATCTTGCTAAGTACGGAAACTATTATTTAAACCATGACCTGTAAATTAGTTTTAAATATAACGCATAAATATATCATACTATCCAGAAGCGTTTCTCACCCAAATCGATCTCAAAGAGCTTTGGAAAGTACTTCCGAACGACTAGGTTACATAGAGGGGGTTGCGATGTCTAATGTGTTGTTGACTATTATCATTGTTAATCATGGACCCTAGTATATCTTTGACATACGGGAAAACAATTATGAAGTTTTCGACAAGTTAAAGACCCGATCCCGCATCTTTATTTTATTACAAAATAGTCGAAGAGAAAATCTTGGTTCCTAGTCGAAACTAGTAACAATGGACATCACCAATTCCATGTTAAGTTTTTTCCTAATAGTATAGATGATCCAGAAAGAATTACAAATTAAATGTACTGATGATGCGGATAATCATACCAAGATACCTCGAAATGTTTTACGATAAGCGTGGCAGCCCATTCCTCAACCTCATTCGCTTTAGTTTGATTTACATCTTGTACTTGAGTGAGCTATCGCAGAGCCGACATTATCTCGAATCAATATGAACACCACAATCTCCTACTTTTGGATCTGTATCTTGGGAAAACTCTTCCTTGAGTATATTATTATCAATCTGGATGGATTTTTTTCTACGATGCCAAAACCGACTACCAGGTGAATCCTTCTATAATTATTGAAAAGAAGACATAAGTGAGAAATAAAGAAATGCAGAAAACTAAGGTGGGATCCATGCAATATAAAACAAGGCTTCTTTGGGTTGCAGAACGATTTACACTCACCGCTGATCAAAAGCCAGATAGGTCAAATGTGCGAAAAGTCGAGCCAGGAAGTAATGAAATGTATCATACACAAAGCACTAATTGAACAGCAAAGTTGGCCCAACAATGGTCCTCGAAAGATAAAGAGCAATGGAATCAACATCTTAGGTGTACAATAAGGTAAAGTCGTGCTTATATTACACTAATAGAGATCATGGAGCACGTGAGCAACTTCAAATTAAAGTCACTCAAAAATTGAGCAAACTGAATTCTAAGCAAACTAAGAGAAAATAAGACTACACACAATACAAGAGACGCATAAAGTAAAAAATAATAGAACTACAAACAAGCAGCAAACCTTTCTCTGCAATGAATAGGTTTATTGTACAATACTTCAATACCCAATAGAAGTAGCAGAAGGCTAACAATTAACATGTTAAAAACCTTTTGAAATCTTCACCAAAATAATTAAAACAGCGAAAGCTCAACCAACAGTTCAATGGGTAATAGTTGACGTACCAAGATCTTCCGCCTTCTTCAACTTTTCATTGGTCATCTCTTGAGTTCGATGATCAAAGTGAGCAAGCATAGGCAATGGAGCCAAAGGTGGAGGAGCCTGGAAGAGGTTCTCAGAAAGAAGCCTGGGTCCTTATGGAAGGCATCGAGAAGAAGCATTGCTGTTTACAAAATATCAATACGAGACACAAATGTGGGAGTAAGCTCCAAAAACTTGACTAACAAGGTAAAAATTACACAATAACCAAAAGTAACACGACAAGACAAATTATATTATTCTTAAGAAGTCTATATCACCTATTTTTCTGCTCTATTTGTTCTAAGTTCTTCCGCCAATTCCATAGCACGAATCTTACTATCATCCAAACCTTCAAGATCTGAAGATTCAAATAATTCAAGCACAACATTAGTGTCAGGTCACTTTTCCAGCCAGGTGTAAATCGCAGGAACTTTCATGTTTGTACTGTTTGAGCATAAATGACATATTACCAAGTTTATCAACTTATTTTAACTTCTCTGCAATTTGTTTTGACAACTCAAGCACCTCAGGTGACTGTAATATTGGAAGGAAATAGAAAATTGCATTAGAAAAGTTAGCCAATGTACAAGAGAAGATGGATATGTATGTCCTTAGTGATCTAGAGGTGTTTACCTAGGTAACCTCGAGACACGGATATGGAAATAGCATCTTTAGCATCATCTTCCTCCAAGCGCTTAAGAGCTCTTGTAATTTTTCGATCACACTCAACAATAAGCCGATCTATGACATCCTCCAGTTATCTTTCATAACTATGACTACCACTTGCTTTGGCTTCTTCATATCTTTGAAGGACTTAAGGAAATCCATGGGTAACAAACCAGACCTCTAAACTCTAGTAGCAATCATGATAATTAAGAAGTTGACAACAAGCATAGACATGAAAAACCATGTCTAAATTACTAAATAAATATCAATATTTGAAGATTTGAACGCAAATAAAAATGAAAACCACCTCAAAGCCATAAACCCAACTCGTATGCAAATCATTCACTTTTGAAGGACTTTTAACATTAAATTGAAGTCACTGAGAATCTATACATTAAACCGAAAATAACCTAAATAACCAAAAAAAAATTCAAAATTCAAATCAAAACACACCCCATACTTTAAAATTACATAATACAAAAGAAAATCATCAAAACATATACATGCAATAAGATTCCAACATCAGAGTTAGGTCAAACAATAGATCAATGTATAACCAAAAAAACAAAATCAAACAAAAGCAATAGTAGATAATGCTTTATACCTCTTGAAAATCAACAAAGCCATCAACTATCAGATGAATCGATTTTCGATTTCAGGAAAAAAATTAATTTTCTAGGTTTTAGATCGATATTTATGGGTTTGATTTGGATTTCTACATTTTGAACTAAAGAGATCTATGGGTTTTGATTACGAGTGAAGGTTTTGATTCCTGAGATTTCTCGGAAATAAATGAAATTTCTAGGTTTTGAAATTTTCGATCTGGGAATGAAAGACAGGGGAGTGAAAAACGATCTGAAAAAGAAAGAGAGAGGGAGTGAAAAAAATGTCTGAAAATAAAATGTGTAAAACGAAAAAAAAATGAAGACTAAAAAAACAGATTACTAAACGCCATGAAAATGCCTGATATTACGTAAATGCCATGATAGCTCAACGTTTTACTAATTCTAAATACGTTGCTCCAACAATTTATTTTTAATAAATCAGTGTTATTTATTTTGTGCAACGTATTTCCAGGTGTGCAACGGAAATTGAAATGTTGTACACCCCCGAAATTGAAATGTTGCAAAATCCAGGATATGGTGTAGTGTTAGTCAATACTTCATATACAATGAAAACCACTCCCCCTTACATAATGATTCGAAAACCATATGTATTTGTGGTGTGAACTATACATTAATTCTCCCCCTTTTTGGCAATAAAATTGGCAAACTTACGAAAAATAGTGGGATCCTAATGAAATTTCCATAGAGACACTTCATGACCAAAACAAAGTTCATATCAACTTTTTTAGATGCAATCATATAGTCGAAACTAAGTGCATTCATCAATGAGTTTATAAAGATACAAGATAACCCCTAAAATATTCCACTGCCGCACTCCCCACAAAGATTTGGCAATTAAGCACAAGTTCCATTAAGAACTCTCCCCCATAAAATGGAGTTCCCAAAAGAACAACAAGAACGACCTTACTTTCACAAGAAAAGAAGGATTTCTTTGGACATTAACAAATCACATAAGAATATGAATTTGTATCCAAAAATCTCAATTAATTAACCACAAGAGAACCCATGATTAATTCAATCGGAAATGCTCACATAAGATAACTTACGGAGCCGCATAGTATTTACATAAAAATATGGATCAGGGAAGATCAATACTGCAGAATAAACAAAGATTCATTCCATTCTTTATCACCATTTGCACAATGACAAATAATAGACTTAATCTTTGTAAACAAAATCTCATCCTATATTCCATCAATATTTTCATAATCACATAATAGGTTTAACTTTTGTTTGTCAAAAGCTCATTCAATTCTTTATCAATACATGCATATCGACATATGAAAGACTTAACTTTTGACCACGTATGGGACACTCATAGTTCACGGACGCAAACACACATATCCCATAGCAATTCACAATATATGAAATCATAAAGATTAATACTGCAAAATCATCTTCCAAATAAACTTTAGAATTTAAACAAATAAATCTAAAAACATTGAAGATGAAAATCGTAAAACATAGCTATGTGTACTCCCAATAATGTCTATTCGAAACCCTAGTTATCCTTCTTAAAAATACAAGAACAAAATTCTCATAAGAAGTTTCCTAGACATATAAGAATCAAGTTTCTTTGATAACATCATACCTTTGAAACGGTCCATCATAAAAGGTATCACCAATATCCTTGATTCTTTTGACCGTAGAGACCCCATGTTCATGAGTGAGAACATTAACTTTTCGATCAACAATGCGGGCAAGATGCCTAACTTTGACACAGTCCATGATAAGCTTCTTATGATTCCTGATCAAGGTGTTTTAATAATCAAAGATTTGCAAACTTGACCCTAGATTCATTCTGAAAAAGAATTAAATCCTTGACAGATTCTCCAACCCAGGCGTTGTACTCTTTCCTTTCAATCATCCTTTTCAAAACAAGTTTTTGAACAGAATCGCATCCTTTAGGGTCTTCTTCCATCTCAATATTCACAACTTCTTGAGGTCTATAGGAGTTTTCCATACCTTTTTTTTAATTATTAGGGAAGGCAAAACAATATAAGATATATATATTTTTTTAAGCAAGAGAGTAACACCCTTGTTGTGGAAACCCTGAACACTCAAGAGAGACCTGGACGTTCGTGGACTGGTTGAAAATACCAAAATAAAAGAGATAAATACGTTTGTTTTTATATATCCCACATCATCATGACTCAATAATAAAAAAGTTAATCAAAGCATAGCAGTGAGATACATAACAACAAGTAGTCAAGAGACTCTACTTTCACGTCAAAAGAAAACAGCATAGTCAAACATAATACAAATGGAAAACTACAGTAGACTTGAGTATCTCCAAAAAGCCATTCTTGCATCTCTCAAGTTAGATACAAGAATAAAAATGCATACGATTAGGAAGTAAAGTGAGATGTAATCCCACTATGAGTATTGAGAGATAAGTTGTAAATTCCATTTGAAGGTTTGAACCTGGTATTCCTTACCTTTTTTCGGTTATTTTTTATTCCATAAGAATTCAACATAACCTTTTCAGGTGATCCATCAGAAATATTTTTCTGAGGATTAAGTCTAGGACCTCTAGAAATTGGTTCCAGAGGATTAGAAGAGACATGTCTCCACCATCAAGACTTAGATTTTCCATACTTATTCTCATAAATACTAGGAATGTGTATTTTTGTGGTGTAAGAATTTGCACCATTTGGAGGAACACGATTCCTGTGGAGATTTCGAGATGAGAGACCATTGAAATCCATTTTATGAGAATCTTGTTTTTTGCAGGATGAACTCTATTGTAGTGGTCATTAGAGAGTTTACTCTTTTGACAGTGAAAAGAAGTAGATTTTGAAGATCAGAAATCTGTTTCTTTCTAGCAAAACAATGATGAACATAGTGATTCTTTTTCCCACAGAAGGAACAGGTTCGCGGAAGAGAAACATTGGAAGGAACCTATTTTAAATTCATAGCTCTCCTTCAGAGAATATTTCTTCATGTACTGTAATTCTGTATGGGAATTAGTGATCGATCTGAAGAATTTTTCATTAAAACGAGTTCTCCTTTTCAAGGATTTGCCACTGTTCTTGAGCTAGAATAAGGGATGCACCCGGTTTATTTTTTTTTCAAAACGAAGTATGTTTAGATCATATGAATGCGTCTCAATCCAACGTTTTTATTTAATTGAGTCTTCTTTAACAATATTCTCAAGAACACTAATCTTTTCTACGCTGTAGGTAGTTTCTTGAATTAGTTTTTCCGATATTGTTGGAGAAAGACTTAATGATTCTATAGAGTTCCGTTCTCGACCAAGAGACTTTTCAAATCCATTAATGAGCTGACCTTGATTTATAAAATCAATAACCTTGATGAGAATTTTTTGAGATTCCGTGAGTTCCATTTCAGCTTTTTGAGTGTCAAATGTCTCATTTAAGGGAATGTTATCAATATTTGATGAACCAATCTTTCTACCTCGGGATTCATAAGAATCATCTAAGGAGTTATCCTTTGAGGCAATGCCAAGACATTTGGCATAACTAAAAGCTTCGGAAGACATTTTGGTGTGCGTAAATGCAAGAAATGAATTTTCGTCCACATAATCAGATTGCTACAAACATAGACTAATAAGGTCTTTAAACGTGATTGCCTGCTCTGATACAAATTGAAAAAGTGGGTGTCTAACAACCACACCCAATATTTCGCTTAGAAATCTGTATGGACTAACTCTAATATACGTTTATGAATATCAACTAGACATTCAGACTCAATCTTAATAAAAACTATATTAAAGAGTTATATCTCAATTTTCGATTCAATCTCACTCAAACAAATAGAAATCTTGAGCACGATTGAATACAAGAGAAATAACTTGGAACGGTACCAAAGACCAATGTTCAAGGATCAATCAATTTCAATCAACAACCAAAGGTTGGATTTACCAATTGATCGATTCAACGCACAACCTGTGATATTTTAATTATATAACAAAATATAATGCGGAAAAGAAATAACACAGACACAAGAAGTTTTGTTAACGAGGAAACCGCAAATGCAGAAAAACCCCTGGACCCAGTCATGATTGAACACACACTGTATTAAGCCTCTATAGACACTACCCTACTACATACTAACTTCGGGGTCTAGACTGTAGTTGAACACCAATCTATCTCACACTGATCCAAGGTACAGTTGCGCTCCTTACGTCTCTGATCCCAACAGAATACTACACACTTGATTCCCTTAGCTGATCTCACCCACAACTAAGAGCTGCTACGATCCAAAGTCAAAGACTTTAATAAACAAATCAGATCACACGAGAAACTCTATAGGAATAGATAAACTGCCTCCTAGGTAAATACCTACGAGTTTTGTTAGTCTTTTGATAAATCAAGGTTAACATGAACCAATTGATATACTTGGACTTATATTCCCGAATAACGGCCTAGAAATATCAATCACCTCACAATAATCTTAACCGACAAAGCGAAACAAGATATTGTCGAATCACAAACGATGAGACGAAGATGTTTGTGACTACTTTTCTATCTTGCCTATCGGAGAAATTAATCTCAATCCAATCTTTCATTGAACTCAAATACGATAGAAACAACAAGATCATATCACGCAACTACAGAGAAAATAGTTGGTTCTGGCTTCACAATCCCAATGAAGTCTTTAAGTCGTTAACCTATAGGGTCTCGATAGAAACCTAAGGTTAAAGGAGAATCGACTCTAGCTTATACAAATAGTATCACACAAGAGGTGTGGGGATTAGGTTTCGCAGTTGCTAGAGTTCTCCTTTATATAGTCTCCAAATCAGGGTTTGCAATCCAAGTTACCTTGGTAACAAAGCATTCAATATTCACTGTTAGATGAAAACCTGATTAGATTCAAGCTAATATATTTCAACCGTTAGATCGAACTTAGTTTGTTATACACACATGAAATATAACTTCATTTAGGTTTGAGTAGCCATACCTAAACGTGTACACTTAGTTGGTTCAAGAGTAGTTAACCAATGGTTAGCCATATGAGTACTTTCATATCAAACTTATTCATCTTCACCATAACTAGTTCAAATGACTCAAAAGAATTAGTTAGAGAGTTATTCAATTGCTTAGATCTCAGAGAAGTATCAAAGATACAATCGAAGCAAAAACAGTTTTGATTCACTCGAATCGATTCATGAACATTATAGCCACAATTTGCAAAGATTGCATTCCTTAATTTATAAATGTCTTAGTTCACGAATAAACTGTTTTTAGAAAATAACCCACTTAAGCACGCATACCCTGGTGCGCATACTTAAGTACCAAGATCTTGAGCTTGTTTTCGGTTTCACAAACTCCAGCGAGAAATTCACGGGATGTGAACTTCGACAGAGACACGGAAGGTACGTGATTTAGCTCAGGTCATCCCAAACCATAAAATACGCATACTTTGGTTCAAGGATTTTGGACTTACACAGGTATGAATTCATATACAATGTTTATATCCAAACATGGTTATATATTCTAAACTCTCATTTCAATCATTGAAACATTCTTAGAGGATGTTATATAGTTGTTATTCACAAACTATTTTTCATCAAAGCGATTTTCAAATTATTGAAATAATCAACATGACTTTCGTCACTAGTAAAGATGAACTTGGCCAAAGCGAAATCTTACCAACACATATTTTGAGAAACAGATAAGCGAGATAAACTCGGCTCGAAATAGCAAATGTGTATAATCGAAGTCTATATAGCAATACGACTTTTGTCTCAAGATAGGAGATAAAGTAGGTAGACATTTGAGTGATAGATAAGTTCAAGTCTCCACATACCTTTTTGTCGATGAATTTTCACTAGTTCCTTGAGTAGTTCTTCGTCTTTCCATGATGATGAAGTGGATTCTAGAGCTCAACTACACTTACTATCCTAGTCAGAGACTTAGATATAAGTAGACTTGAAATCGAGACTTATAGTTTTGGCAACTAAACTTGACAAACAAGCTTGAGATAACAACGCTTTTGCGAGTTCGGACCGAGCAGTACTCTAACATTAACTGCTTGTTCGGATGGAAAACTAAAGTCATACTTAATAATTAATGTTTGATTTAGGATATTTAATTAATCATATTTTCACCCTGCATGGCATCATGTTTTATTTTTCCTATTATTGGGCTAGTGTAATAAAATTTGTTGTCTCGAGGGAACTAGTGGAAAACGATTTTGGGGACGATGGTTTTGGGGGGACCATGATTTTATTTTTGGTTTGAAGTAAATCTAAGTCATCCCTTATTCAAATATTTATGTTAATATCAAAATTACCCTTCTTAATTAAGTTTGTAGAATGATTAGTTAAGGTAGTGGTTAATTGAATAATTAAGTTAACTTAATTAGTGATTAGTGAGGTTAAATTAACATATATTTTTATATAAAATAATAAGAAGAAGATGGAAAAAAGACATTTTATGAGATGGATGAATATGAAATGAGTGACTCGAGTGATGATAGCTCCTCCGAATCAGAACCTTTATCTCCTCATGGTATTAGTTAATGCTGCTTGAATTGGCCAAAACTTTCTTAAATATGAAAAAAAGAAGTAAATTTTGGCTAAGTCAAACAAGTTAAACTGCAATATCCAAGAAATGGGTAGAACTTATCTGAAAATATGGTTCAATTAATGTTTTCGAAGACGCAGATAGACGAAATTTTCTTTAATGGAGTTTTTGCTTTGTTCGGCTATCGGGTTCTGAGACAGGTAGCCGAATTTTTATTGTATAGTATACAGAATAATGTTCGGTTTCCAACATAAATTTTCGGCTAAACAACATAAGAGTTCTCAGAGTGAAGTTCGGTTTGGAAAAAAATTTCTCGAATAAACTAAAATCAACATATGTGTTTGCAAAGTAGAGTTCGGTTAGGATGGAAAATTTCCGACTAGCCTAACCAACTGAACTCAACATATTGGTCTTTAGAGAAGGGTTCGGTTAGCAAATATTTTTCTTTTGTGCGAACCACCAAACTCAGCATTTGTTGTTCTGTACAAGAGTTCGGTTAGGGGAAAAAATGTCAAACGAACCTAATCAACCGAACTCAACATATTGGTTTTTAAAGAAGGGTTCGTAAATTTTTTTGCGAACCAAGCGAACTTAGCATTTGTTGTTCAATACAAGAGTTTGGTAAGGGGACAAAATTTTCCAACTAACCTAACCAACCGAACACAACATATTGGTTTTCAGAGAGGAGTTCGGTTAGATTTTTTATTTTTTTTGCGAACCAACCGAACTCAACATTTATTGTTTTATACAAGAGTTTGGTTTAAAAAATAAATTAGTTATAGGTCAAGTGTTCTTCGTGTTCTTGGTTTCAGAATGTTCGGTTAGCAAGCTTGTTTTTTTAAACTACTCCTAACCGAACAAGCTACTGCATGTAATTTCCATTTAAACGCTATTTTGATAATTTCTACTCAGTTTTTTCAAATTTTTTTTTAAGTGATGGGATTTTCAATCGAACGAGGAACCTCGCGAAAAGAGGGAAGAAGAAGAGTGTAATTTATTTATTTTTTCGAAACTAAAAATCTACTCCTCTCATCAAAGTCATACGATTTCAAACAAGACATCAACAAAATTGGATCATATGAACAAAAAAATGTATTTCATTATAAGATGCAAAATGCTTATGTAATGGATTCATTATCGAGTAAAACAATTTTTTTTATATTTCTTGCACGTTTTTGTTTTTGATTTTGGTTAATGATTTATCTGGATTAGATACATATGATTACGTTAGGTGGTTACTAGGTAAGTTATAATTTAAATTAGGATAAATGGTAAATTAGTATTATCCTAACTTTAGGACACCCCTTATAAGTATAGGGAAGTTGGCCTAATCAAATCATGGTCCACTCAAAAAAAACCTAGTCCCCAGAAAATCGTAGAAGTGCATGTGCCTCAAACCTTGTGTCAAAAGCTCATCAAAAACCCAAAACAAGGGGAAAAAGGTTCATCCAAGACAAGCCCAAAATATATCTCATTTTCTTCTCGTGTTGGCCCAATAATCAAAAACTAAATCAAAGTTAGTGCCGGTGTTTTGATCGTCACTTGTTTGTTCTATGTCGGAATTAGGTGATTCTTAGCTCGTCGTATTTTCACTCTGTACGAAATGGAGTTGGCAACTTTTAACATGCTCGGCACAGATGGATCCAGCAAGTTAGTTTTCTTCTTTTTCCATTTCATCTACATATTCGTGCTTTTTTCAATGCTTATCTATCCGGCGCCAAATCTCATCCAACAACAAATTTCCCCCCCTAAAGATTTAAAACCTCATTTGATTGGGGGCCAACCATTTTAATTAGGGGCCACAACTTTTTATTTGCACCCCAATTATTTGAGGGGCGTAGTAATCCGATATTGAAAAGACTGTTTTACCCTTACCTAAAACTAAACATTAAAAATCAGTTAACCTTAATTAGAAACCTTAATTAGGCTTCTCTTCTTCATCTTCCTCTCCTCCGTTCTCTTCTCCACCACCACCATTAACGACTATTTTGAAGAAATTTTTTTCTTGTGAGTTCATGGCGTAATCACAAAAATCAAAACCCAAGAAAGCTATGGCTCCGATTAGAAGGTATATGAACTTAAACCTACCTTGTATTCGTTAGTATCGAAATTTCGGTGTAAGAGTCGTTAGTATCGAAATGAAAACCCCTAACGACTTTTCATTTGCGCGGATTCTATGAAAAATCGTTAGTGTATTAGGATGAAGATGACGACCCTAATCTCACTACTTCAACATTTTTTCCCTAAAATAGAGTCGTTCTGCAGAGTATTAGGTTGAAAATGACGACCACTGTTTGTGACCCTTTGTTATTGGTTAACGACTCTAGGTGAACATTATAAATGGTTGGTTAGGGTCACAAGTATATCGAATATCCCTATGATGACTCAAACACACAAAAATGGCCTTTTTATACAGAGTTTGGATTCGAGAGTCGATGCAGGTATTAAAACGAATCAACTAACGACTCTAGGTGAACAATATAAACATTCGTCATGGTTTAACACACCACCTTGACGATTTTCATCACCATTAAAAGTTGCGAGGTTAGAGTGTCGCCATGTGTGTCAACAATTATGACGACTCTTTAGGTCGTTGGCGTATACAACACCCGACTATACGACCCTCACTACGAGTAGTTCCATAGTGACCATGAATCGACCACTTGGAGCACCATTGGACAATTTGAAGAGTATATGAAGTTTATCGATTGTTTTGAGCTCAGGGTTCTTCATTTTAAGGATTGGTTCCTTCATTTTGAGCAAGATGAGGATCTTCATTTCCACCATTATTCATGGCTTCCTCCATTAACATCTCTTCATCAAACATCAATCCATAGGTTTATTAGAGAAAATCTCACCATCAACACAATCATGGTTATTGTTTGAACCTTCACCAACCTCATTCCCTTCACTTGAATCACTCATTTCTAAAAAACCTAGTTTTTCCTCTCAAAACTACTCTTCTTCTTCTCAAAAAAAAAAAAAAAACCCAAAACTAAAATTTCCCCAAATTTTAATCCCAAAACGATTTTTATCTAAACAAAATTATCACACTAATCAACTTAATTAAATCTTAATACTAATCACTCAGGGACATTTTAGCCATTTAGAAAATATTTTTATAAGGGGTGACCCAAATTAGGATTGGGTGACCTTTTTTGTCCTCTAGTGCTTGGCCCCCAATTAAAATGTCCGGCCCCCAATCAAATGAGGATTTAAAAGCCTAGACAAATAAAGCTCCACGTTGAATGGTGAGGAAACCCCGCTTTCAAATCTAAGCCTCTTTTTTTTTTTAATTCTTACAAATTTAAGCCTATTAAACGGATTCCATCCAAATCCGTTATCTCAGTCAAATTTTTGTGTTGACTAGTCAATATCTCGCCAAAATCTGGTATAGAGATATGTCAGGAAGGTGTTAAGATTACTAAACTGCCCTTTCTGGACTGTGTCAATAACATAGTAAATCTCGCCCACGTGTGTCATTCTGAAAGCCTAATCTAAAATAGATGAAATCTCGAAGATAATTGAACGACTAAGATGGACATCCATTAGCAATTAACGTCACACGTGTCTGTCTCAGAACTTGTAATCTGATATATCCAGATCTCCAAGAAATTGGACGGTTTAGATGCTTAGATCGTTAGATGATAACCCATCTAATAGCAGAAAGAGAGATCAATTTTCATTTTCTTCTTCCTTCTTCTCTCTGGTTCTCTCTGATTCACCTAAATCAATTATTCTCTTTCAAAAAAAAAAAAAAAAACCTAAATCAATTATTTGATTGGTTGTTAACGTAGAGTTTGAGATGATTTCAGAGAAATATAGTGGTAGTTGTAGAAAGGGTGGTGGATATTGAAGACGAGCTGGAAAAGGGGTTTTGATTGTGGTTGCGAGCTGAGAAATGGATGAGTTGCAGTTGATGGTGGATTTGAGTTGGGTTTCAGTCGAATTTGCAATATGACTCTAGTTGGAGATGTTACAAATAAATTATGGTTGTGTGGTTATCTGCATTTAAGATGAAAGGAATTGAAATGATTTTTGGTGATGGGTTTGCTAATTGAGAGTTCGTAGAGGAAATTCAAGGGTTGATTTGATGATAAAATGGAGTTGTCGATGTCGATCGAGTTCTGACCTTGAGTTGTCGGTGTCGATGTCGAACGAGACTGTTCTCTGTTGCTCTTGTTGGGTGAATTCATAAGTTAGCAAGGGGCAACAGAAGTAACTCAAAATTGTGGTGTTTGCTGTGACTAATTTGGTTGGATTTGAAGCTGTAAAGATCAGTTGAATGGATGAAGGACTAAAGTTGTTACTTACCATTTTCATGGGAATTTATGAAGGGGTTTACTGTAGTGTTAGTGTGTTTGAATGATTATATGATTGTGGTTTGGGATGAATGTGAAATTGCAGGTTGAAGGCGGCTCACACAACATCAAAAAGGGGATATCTTTTCATTACCAGATTTATTCACACTATGTGTTCGTTTAAGGGACTGACAGAGTAATGCTTGAACCGAGCTTTGTGGCTGTTTTCCATGGAATTTGGTGGATTGTTTTGCAGGGTTTGATCTGGATTTGTATGGATGGCAGATGGGTTTGGGGCGAACTCTGGAGCTCAAAGGGAAATCTGTAGATGTGGTGATAGTTTGAAGTCTGTAGAATTTAATGGCCGTGTATGGAGAGAATGGTTTTAGTTCTGATGCTCAAAGGTAAGTCTGTAGAATTTGATTTTGGATGCTTTTATCCTTTTGATGGTACTCTTTATGTTGGTTCAAATATGAGTTTTGCTAGAATTTGATTTGTTGAGGAAGACAGGAAGTAATGAAATAGGTTCGATGAAATAAGATTACTTTTTGTATGTAAAACAAAACACTTCTATTCATGGAGTCCATACATGGAGTGCCACGTATGATGTGTCATGTGGCTAAACCGATGATGTGTACAGTGTCGACGAGGCATTCAGATTCCACGTGTACAGAGTCAACCCGTCTTGTTGGGTTACCATACATTCAAAGGATTAATAAGTCTTTTTAGGTATACTTGACGGTGCTAACTTTCCATCCAATGTTTTTGGTTAAATAAGGCTTAGTTTTGTAAAAAATAAAAAAAAGAGGCTTACATTTGTAAACCATAAAAAAACAGGCCTAGATTTGTAAAAAGCCCAAAGATAAAAAAAAAAGAAACCAAATTAAATTTGGAATTCGCGAAGACACTTGGCAACATAAGAAAAACCTACCCTACCGTGTTTGGAATTTTATGGAAGTCTAAATTCAATTAATCGAATATTTATCGTATAAGGACTCTTTTTTCCAAATTAATCTATAAAGAGGAAAAAACTCCACATATTTTTTGTGAAAATAAAATATACACACCAAATTAAAAATGCATCTCCAGGGGTGGGACGAAGCCCCTCACACACCAAATCACAAATGCATCTCCACGGGGCGGGGGCCGAAGCCCCGTGTACACCAAATCAAAAATACATCTCCACGGGGTGGGACTAGCCCCACGTACACCAAATTAAAAGAAATAAAATGCCCGGTGCGTAGCACGGGCACAAATCTAGTCATCATTTATTTTGGAACAGAAATATTGTCAAAACATATATACGACCAATAGGCAATAGTTGTATCAGTTTAGTAACTCAGCGGGGGATCCAACATGAAACAAAGGTGTAAAGTTGTTGCCCCTGCCCATTGGCTTCCAAGCCTAATTTCCAAGGCTAAAATTTCCTAAAAGCCTAGTCTCGGCGCTGCTTGTTTGGTTTGGTTGAAATTTTCATGTAATTCCAGAGAACGTGATTCCATGTTGCAAAAATCACATGATTCTGAACAATCCACCCTTATTCGGCCATCACTTGCACTTGGGTTGAAATTAGTCTTTTTTCTTATGTATATACACGTACTCTTCGATTGAGATAAATTTAAAAGAAAAATGATAATACTGTACTTATTTTTTGATATGATCAGCTGGGATGACAATGTTGAGTTGCATGTCACTTACCAAAAAATTTGCTCCATAAAATTTACGTTCTAATGAAGTTATGTTTTCCTCTAGTATCCTACATATGTCCATAGCTTTGAAAAGTTTAAATTTCACCGTGATCACAGTATTCAGAGATTAAGTGCAAAACTGTCCTTTGGTAGAGTTCATAAGTGTGAAGATTGTGGTTTCATTTCAAGTCAGGGATGACTAACTTTTAGCTCAAATTTATTTTATATATGATAGATTGATAATATTACAAACTATTCATAATTAATTAACTGGTAATATGATTAACAGTCTTTTCTTTGTTTCACCAATTAATTTAATAACCGTGATGATATTCTCATCACAACAGTAGTATAAATTTAGTAGCCACCACCACCATGACCACCCCCTTCGCCACTTCCACCACCACTACCATAGGCAGCTCCATGTTCACCTCCTGCGGCATACCCTGAACCACCACCTCCACCACTACCACCACCTCCTCCGTATCCACCACCATGCGCTCCACCAGAGCTACCACCGCCTTCACCTCCACCGGCTCCACCTCCACTACCGTATCCTGCACCATGATCTCCTCCAGCACCATATCCACCACCACCTCCACTCCGCCTACCGCCACCGCCACACCAGCACCATGCTCACCTCAGCACCGTAACCAGAACCACCACCGGCTCCTCCTCCACTTCCATAACCACCACCATGAGCTCCACCAGCACCATAACCACCACCACCTCCACTACCACCACCACCACCCGCACCACCGCCATGTTCACCTCCAGCACCATAGCCAGCACCCCCACCACTACCACTTCCAGCACCATACCCCGCACCATGTTCTCCACCGGCACCATACCCTGCACCGCCACCTCCACCACTACCTCCACCACCACCATGTGCTCCACCAGCAGCTCCATAACCTGCACCACCACCTTCTCCACCACCACTACCATATCCTGCTCCATGTTCTCCTACTAATCCAACTCCAGCAGGACGAGTATGAAAAGCTGAGCCAGCTTCTTCCTCTGGAGGAACAGTAAGGAGATTTCTAGCAGCAGAACAGATGCTCAACCCTACCAAGAGAAAGAAAACAACGCTCGTTGCTCTTTTATGAATAGCCATTTCTTAAGCTAATAATATCACAAAGAAGAGAATGTGGAACATAAATCGGTGAGGATACAAGGAAATGGAGAGTTGGTATTTATAGAGTTTGGAGGGGGTCCGTTCCAAAATCGTGTTGCATGCGCTTGAGATAGAGAGGGGGAAAAAGAGCAACGACACATGCAAATGCAATTTCATTGGGCCCAATTATACACTATCACTTGCATACACTAATTAGTAGAAGTGGTACAAGTTAGTGTGATTTTGCTGTTGCCCATCTTGAATAGTGAAAAAATTAGCATGTTCTCTGGATGTGTTCATTTTGAGCTAAGGTTATGAAGTCATTTTCTACTTCACCGAACTTTTCTTATCCTAATAAGTGGGGTACAGTATATATCATGGTATAGTTAATGGATGCCTACTCACTCAAATCCCCTTTCACCATGGCACTGATCTCACATATAAATTCATAAATGACATGCGATTATCTTGTCTAATTTTCTTATTGGAACCGTTATCTGTCCATTTAATTTTGTTTATCATATATTTCTTATTTAAAAAACATTTAGATTTGATACCGTTTAAATGGATAAAAATATAAAAATAGTCGAGGATTTAACCAGGTTTAAATCTTATCCATTTTCAAATTCTTTTTCTTATTTTTAATTTACATCGATCGGGTTTCATCCTCGCTTATTTTTTAAGTATAAGTAGGGATGATCAGGGTTTCATCCTTCTTTATTTTTTGTGTTCATTTCACCCATACTAATTTTTATTCATTCATTTGAACCATGTTTTAAATTTTTGGACAAATAACCCATTTTCTAATTAATCGGGTAGAGACTGCGATTTAGTCCTAATCATATGGGCTTATTTCTATAAGGTCCACCCGTTAAGAAAAGATAGCTCTTTGGGCTAAAAATAAGGTGTTCCTTGCTATTTGCCTACTTGGTCCAGAATTGTCCTTTATTCTGCCATGAAGGTATACTATACACCATAAAGTTTAAAATGAAGATACGTCGCTCAAGTTATACGCCGGAAATTAATAATTCTATATATTCGAAAAGTTCTCGAATGCAAATGCACAGCGAGCATAAACACGATTATCAGATTTTGGTTTTCTAGAATTTGGTTATCAGGTCATGCTTGCTTTTAGTCTTGCAGTTATTCCTAGGCTGACTGTGGACACGGTCTGTCCAGCCATAATGTATAGCCTGCAGTTTCACCGTTTTCCTCTACCTGATGATGATGATTAATTGGCGGCTTCATGCCATAAAACTAAATTGCATCACTAGCTGGGAGCACCTGGTACTCTTTCCACACACTGAAATAGAAATTTTGTACTTTGGGCCTCATGCCCTGAACTTCACTGTTTCCACATTGTAATAGAAATAGAGCTGGTGTTGCTTTATACTTAGTTTTTGATGGTTTCATATTTGTCAAAAAACTTTGTACTCATGTTCACAGAGTCATTTCTCTTTGTATAGTGTTAACGGTATAGTGCACCGGTTAACAATAAAAACAGTATGTTTCTTTCTTTTAAGCTAGGGACCCCTATCGTCAGCAAACTAACTCTTACAACTTAAAATCTAGATAGGTTTGAAGTCTCACAATTGTGTAGACTCTGTTGTATTGCATTACATATTTATATGATTACAAATACAAAGAATAACAGAAGAGTTCAATCTAATCTAAACAATAAGTACGAGATTACATGGTAGTTCCAACTTGTTACAGATTTGTTACAACAAATATGAATACATAATACTCGGTCCTAGCTTAAGATTTCGCCTGCTGTGATGAGCATGGTGACTTTATCTTGATGGTTGCGCATAGGCTGTGGTACATTACATATACACGTCTAGGCTGTGGTATATTACATGTACATCAATCCCCCCTCAAGTTGGAGCGGGAGGATTATGAGGCGGACACCTAACTTGCTGACAAGATGTCTAAAATGATCTACTCCAAGTGGTTTGGTGAAGAGATCGACTAATTGATCTGGCTTGATGGAATATGAGTTGGCTTGATAAGACAGATAGTAGTTTTCTCGGACAAAATAACAATCAATTTCGATGTGTTTGAATACGTTCGTGAAAAGCTGGATTTTCGAGAGATGTGAATAGCGGCACGATTATCACAATAAACCTGGAATAGGCGAGGAATAATAACACGAAGATCGGTAAATAAATAATGTAACCATTGTAGCTCAGAAGTTAGCCTGGCTAACGCTCGATACTTTGCTTCAGCAGAAGATAGTGAGATTGTTGGCTGTTTCTTAGATTTCCAAGAGATAGGGCTATCCCCTAGCATTGTGAAATAACTTTCAGCCAGGTAGACGACGAGTAGTCGAACAACCTTCGCCCAATCCAGGTCGATTATAACCAGCAAGGGACAATGAGGCTAGTTCTTTGAAAAGAAATATGCCTTGACTAACGATTACCTTTAAGATAACGAACCACTCGATGTGCGGCTTCAAGTGAAGCGAACATGGTTCTTGCATAAATTGGCTCAAATAATTCCGAGTATGTGATATCGGGCGAGTCACCTGAAGGTAGAGAAGTCGACCAATTAGGCGACGATAAATACGGGATCAGGGAGAGGATCACCCGAAGTTAATGACTTAAGATGTTGTTCCATAGGGAAGGAGATATCTTAGCACCTAAAAGGCGGAATCATTAACAATGTCAAGGATATATTTACGTTGACAAAGAAAAATACCTTTTGGAGAGCGAGAAACTTCAATGCCGAGAAAGTATTGCAAAGCGACCAAGATTTTTTTAAAATTTGGATTCGAGTTTATGTTTGACTCTTGAATAGCCAAGTCATTTATTTACCTGTAATTATAATATCATCGACATAAACTAGAACATGAATAAAACTAGTTCCCGAATGAAAGGTGAAAAGTGAATAATCAGCAGTTAGACAAAACCTTCATCTAGTAAGGCTGTAGAAAACTTTACAAACCATTGACGAGATGCTTGCTTAAGTCAGTAGAGATTTATTAGAGCTTATAAACACGAGTATCTCCCTTTTACGAAATCCCAGGAGGGGGAGTTTCATGTAAATGTCTTCATTTAGATCACCACCTTAAAAAGGCGTTATTGACATCAATTGATGAAGAGGCCAATTATTGATGGCGAGCATGATTGATAATAAGACACAATTTATTCTGGCTTTGCAACGGGGCAAAAGTATCATGATAATCTATTCCCTCTTTGTGTGTATCCTTTGCAACTAGGCGTGCCTTATAACGTTCAACTTTAGTACCATCCGGTCTATATTTGATTTTAAATACCCATTTTACAAATGGCGGATTTTCCCAGGTGGAAGAGTAGTCATAGTGAAAGTATCATTATCTTGGAAAGCGGTATGTTCTTTAACTATGGCATCACGCCAAGCTGGATTTTTATAAACTTAGTAAATGTGCGTGAGTTCTCATTAGTAATAACGAGATGAGAGAAAAGCACGATGTTGCGGAAGTAAATTTGTCAGGAAATGTAATTTTAGAGAGGGATAAGGCGTGGAGGTACCTTGCAGCGGCGGATGTAATCTTTCAAATGAAGGCGGACGATGGCCTTGTATAGTCGATCATCGGATGAAGTGACTAGGTCGGATGGAACAAGAAGCAAAGAACATTATTAGAAAGATGATGGTGTGGACAGGGAAATTAGAAGAGGAGAGGATGGTGGATGTACAACATCGCAGATTGGGTGTTGATTGCTATAGGGTCCCTATGGGATTAGTGGAGCAGACAGTATGATGCTGTGCGGGAATGTCATCATAAAAAAATTCTTCTTATAAAGAAGAGTGTGAGAAATCATTGGTGGGAAGTTTAGCATCCTTGAAAAGGAAAACCTTGTTCATGAAAAATCATGTCTCTTGAAACAAAAATAGCTTTGGTTTGATATTTAAAATAATGTACCCTTTGTGATTATGTAGGTAACTTAAAAAACACACAGGGTGCCACAGGATCAAATTTGGAAGAAATATTTGTGTTTCTAGCAAAGCACAAACAACCAAATACTCGCAGATGTCGATAATTGGGTGGCCCCAAAAGTATTTCATGGGAGTTTTGTGAAGAAGATTGGAGTAGGCATTTTATTAATCAAATAAGGCTGCCGTTAAAATGCATTCTCTAAGTAATGGGAAGATTTGCCTGAAACCGTAAAGCTCTAGCCACATTAGTAAGTGACGATGTTTACGTTCAACTACTCAATTTTGTTGCGGAGTAGACACACAAGCGCGTTGATGATGGATACCCTGTCGACAAACCAAGTCACGTATATCTGGAATGAGAAATTCAGTCCCATTATCGATTTGAAAACATTGCAAGATAGGTAAGAAAGGAGCAGTGTTTCCAGTAGATATATGAGCAATATTGTGTGACTACTTTGTGTAGTTACAAATTAGTGAAAAATTTGATGAATTTAAAGTTTCACTTTTTGTATGCATGAGATAAACCCGTATGAGAAAAATCATCCATTAGTTAAAAATATTTTTGATAAAAGAAGAGTGTCAAAATGGTCCCTAAATATCACAATGTATTAACTCAAAACAACGTTTGGAAAGCTTATTTTATTAAATGATAATCGGCTTTTAGCCATAGGACAAACATCACGGAAAGACGAAGAATGGAATGAATATAATCAAAATTCGACATAAAAATTTAAAAAGCGTTCTAGCTAGGATGACCTAGCCGACAAGTACCAAACATCTAATGTGGCTTTATTACATAAGACTTTATGTGAAAAACTTCTTTATTCTTGATGGATTTTGAAGATGATACAATCCAGAGATGAAGTGGCGACCAATCCTCTCTGCGTGACTAGGTCTGAAAGAAACAAATGTTTTCGAAAAAATAAGCAATACTGAGTTTGATTGGCGAGTTAATGACTCTGAAATGAGATTAAACTTAAAATTCGGAATATGATGCACATTTTGAAAGCTTAAGTGTAGGTGAGAAAACCACTTCGTGATGTGCTTAACCACGGAGAATGATCCATCCGGTAATTGCATTTGAATTAATGAATTGTGGCTTATAAAAGCGTAAAAATTGCAAATATGGTGCACCCTGCTGTCGACAAACGGATCAAAAAAAGATGTGAATTTAGAATTGTACCCTGCGCGAAATTTGCGCGATGCTACACAGCTCTGGACTCGGTTGGAGGATTGATAAGATCTAGGAGGCTGACATCTTTTGATCGGCGGACAATCTTTGGAATGGCAGTCGAATCTGTTGGCATGGCTGTAGCAGCAACAACTGGCAAGCTGTTGGTGGGAGTTAGGAATCCATGCATCTTATAGCACTTGTCATGCATGACCATGCTTGTTATGATTATCACAATGAGGTCTTTGGCGCTTATTACGACTAACAAGAGGGCGAGACGAAGGGGAAAGTGCCGGTTGGTGTTGAAGTAGCGGCATCAACGGTTGGCGGGGAGAACCGGTTATGCTGTTGTTCTTCTCTGATGAAACGAGGGTTGAAGATGCGCATAGCCGGTAGGGAGAATCGTTCCATAGTCAGTATTTAACTGTGAAGATTGGAGAACCTGTCATGGAGACCCTGCAAAAATTCCATAGCACGATCTCTTTCTAATCTTTCCATCATGTGTTTTCCAGCACCACAAATACATGCTTAGTAGAAACTGAAGAGAATCATCACGATCCCAAAGTGTTTTGATCTTTGTGTAGTAAGAAAAAGGCATGGATTCACACTGATGGATCTGATTGCGATTTCAAGCGAAAAAATTTGGAGCATTTGATAAGCAAAACCACCGCAATTCCTTCCAAATAGCGTATGATGAAGCTACATATAGGCAGGCACGGATGTATGCGGGTGGAATGAGTTGAGAATCAACTTCCTCTAGGGTCATGGGCGCTTCCAACAACGATGAGTGGTCGTCTTGGTGGTGTGCTGACCATCAGCGAATCCTTTCCTTTAGCATTCAATACTTTGGTGATCCGTCTAACCTTTACCATAATTATCAACTTGAAGCAATGGAGGAAGAGAGAAATTTGTGGCGGGATTGCTCAGAAGGATGGATAACATAAGGATCTAGGATTCGTGAGTTCTAGTGTTGGCATGATTGGAGTTGTGATGGTATGTAGACTCTGTTTATATTGCATTACATATTTATATGATTACAAATACAAAGAATAAAGAAGAAGTTCAATCTAATCTAAACAATAATACGAGATTGCAGGGTAGTTCCAACATTACAGTTTGTTACAACAAATATGAATACATAATACTCGGTCCTAGCTTAAGACTTGCGCTTCTTGTGATGGTATGGTGACTTTATCTTGATGGTTGCGGCATAGCTGTGGTACATTACATATACACGTCCTAGCTGTGGTATATTACATGTACATATCTAATACTAACTTCACCAGACTTAATTTATTTCATGCAAAGTGAAAGTTCCATTTAACTATGCTGTCAAAAACGGGAAAAACATTGAAATGTTTTAAGTGACCTTACCTCTTTTGAAATCGATATACGCCCCAAATAGGAAGCTTAAGCAGTCTGAACGCAGCCAATATTTTGGACAAAGAAATTCTTTATTGATTAACCACTCAAAGTTGTGAAAATACAAGTTCTTGGATTTGAAACACTAATCTCACACTCTAAGCAAGGTATTGCTCTACAAAAAATCAGGCCTCCGTTACATTTGCCCGAGGGCCTCTGTTAGACCATCAATCGTAATGAAATACATCTCATTTTACTTCCACTCCATTTTTCCATAAAGTTTTCCCTTTCTTTGGTGACAACTTTGGGAATGCAGCCGGGACAAGCTTTTATTTTTCTTGTGACAATTCTTGACAAACCCTGATTAACTTTCTAGCTAGTAATCTTACTTTGCTGTCGATTTAGTATTTGTTAGCATCTTGCAGGTACTCAAATTGATCCTTCGTACTTTGATACTTTAGCGAGTTTACTTCGCCTTAAGATGCTATTTATTTACATGGTTTTTTTATTTTGGTCATGATCGAGATAATATGATACGACATGATTTGACAAGCCAGCAGCGGGGGACTTTGGGGAATGATACAAGATCTTTTCGGTGGGGATTTTCGAGTGTACGCCCGTGTCTTCTCCATGCAACCATGTGTGAGCGATAATTTAGGCCACCTACATTTTGCCTTTTCTTATTCTCGAGCAGGGTGAGAGTGGAATAAAAGCAAATCGAGATAAATCGTCAGTCATGTCCCCTCTTTCCTTCTGCCCTCCCACGTGGTCTCTTCCCTTGTGTGGTTAATTCAGGTCCATATTCCTCAATCGTGTGTATATCCTGGTTTGATCGGTTATCCCTTTATAACTACTCCATTCCTCTAGGTTTTCTCTTTTAACCATTTTCTCTTTTACTGTCTTCTGTAAATTTGATATTTCCTTTGTTTTTCATCGATGGCTCCCAAGAAGATTACTAATCCTACCACATCTAGAACTTATGAGGAATTCAAAGTTGATTTCGAGAAGATGGGTTTCTCTCTATCCCCGTGATTGATTCCTCTTTGCTTCCCCCTCCCGATTCCCATGACCAAATTCCTGGAGATTGAACTATCGATGGACGAGGATGGGTTCGGACTTCTCTGAAGATGTTAATCATGGCCAAATCGGTTGAGGATGGTATTTCCGTTATATGATCAAAGAATCCTTTCTTTCAGTGCAGTCCAAACTTCGGGGGTGTTTATCAGTTGAGTGGAAATGCTATTCTTCTTTCCAATGAGTTCTTCAGAAGATATAATGGTGGTCCTTCCCAGATTCCTCTCTTGGTGCAAGACTTTAATCCTGCGGATTACAACATTAACTCTTTCTCCGCGAATTATATTGATAAAGCTATGACCAAGAGAACCTATCAGGAATGGGGTGTCAAGCTTTCTCGCAAGACTTTGGATGACCCGTCCAAGGCCATTATTCTGGATGTTGATCCTACCGGTAAAAAACGAAACAAATATCTTCATTTTTTAATGACGAGGACTGGATGATGTTTCCTTTGGTAGCTGAGGGCCCTCTGGTGTGGGTTTTGATGAGAATGGTAACGTTCGGACCGGTCCTCTCCCGGAGCATGCCCATATCGCGGCATATGAACCGGGTAGGCTTCGCTGGTCTGAAATGCCCAACGAGGTTAGTTTACTTCTTATTTGGCTTCTTTGTCTTTTATTTACATTATTTCCTAACGTCCCTGTTTTGTTCCAGTATCCGCTTCCTCCTCCTGGTTTGGTGAAGGATCGCACACGGAAGCCAAATCAAGCGCAGGTTCGTATTTCATGACCTCTCTCTTGATCGTTACCACATTAATTTATGACTTTCCACCTTGCAGGAGAGTGAGCCTCAGCCAGCCAGCATGCCTTGCTAAAAATATGAGGAAATGCAAACGTCTTGTGGTTCCTTCTGCCACCACCCAGGTACCTCTTTCTTTATTGTTTTGCTTTCTTCTTCTCGTACCATTTCCTAACTTCGTGAGTTTTAGAGTGATTCTTCCGTATCTCCTCCTGTTCATGATTCCCAACATCGTCGTCGCCGAGCCATTAATATGAAACTTTTGACTCAAGTTAATCCTTTTAAATCGGCTCCTTTCCAACCTGATCTTCCTCATCACCAGCAACCTAGCCCTTCTCACGAGGTTATTCCCCGACGAACTGGTCCGGGTGCTTCTTCGACCGAGCCTCCCTTGGATAAAGGTAAACAAAGGGCTCACGAAGTGGAAGATCCTACGTACATTCCTGACATGGAGTTCCTGAGGCAGATTTTCATTTCAACTCGTGAAAATCCCTTCCTAAGATCTGCTGCTACTGAGTCCTTAGCTTCTTTCAGCTCTGACACTTTCTTGGCGGAAGACCAATCTTTCATTGTGAATGTTTCCTTGAACATCTCCTTGCAGCAGCATACCGCTATAACGGGCTTGGTAGTTTAACATGTCAAGTCCAAGTCTCCCTTATTCTCTCTCTGCAAGTCTTTGTGGAATTTTAAAATGTGCCTTTGACCTTTTAGGAACACAATCGCAATATGGCCCATCTTGTGGAACTTCGGATGTCCCTGTGAGGTTGGAGAAGTCTGTACCGTCATCCTCCAACTCGAGGAGCTTATGATGAAAAAAGGAAAATTTAAATCTAGCCAAGAGAAGCAAATCGGTGAGCTTCTTAGTAAGCTCCATTCCCTTAGTCGTTTTAACCCAACCTTATTCTCTCAAAATAATAAGCTTATTTCCCCATTTGATTCGTATCTTCCTTTGTTTTCTCAAGATCCGAACAAGGGCTTAAGGATCAGGTCTATCTTCTATCTCGCGAGAAGGACGATCTCTCCCAAAAGGTCTCTACTCTTCAGGAGGATGTTCAATATTTGAATAAAGATCTCGATATCATGGAAAAGGATGCAACTAAAATCGCGAAACTAACTCGTAAAAACGCTCAAAATGATAAGGTTAAACTCTTTAATGAGTTCTGTGATTCCCGTGGCATTCCTCGTACCCCTACCGAAGTGTTTTCAATGGATGAACCCGTTGCTGGCGAGTTGACTCCTACCGGCGAAGATACGAGTAGACGAGACGAGGATCTCCACTTGGAAAGCAAGGCCCTTTAAATTCACTAGACCGGCAATGCTGAATTTCCCTTATTAGTTTCAGAATTTCTAACTTTATTTCAACTGGGCACTCCCAAGATTGGGGGGCATGATATTTTGTTTGTAAATAATGTGATTGCCTTTGGTTCATGCCTCTGTTGTATTGTTGTAGATAATGCTCATCCTTACTATGTTTGTCTTATACGATGAGTATATACTTGAGTCTTGCAAGGATAATGCTTAATAAGAACACAAAATATAAAAGTATATACTTGCCTCTTGTTCTTGTTGAGCATTAGCTAATCAAGACGGAGTTACAAGTCGAATTAACATTTGTTTTGTGATAGTTTTGCCTTTATTGTTTACTGATTTACTTCCCGTGTTGCGTCTGTTTGCGAATTCTCTACGAGGTCTTATTGCGCCTCCTAGTTAAGGTCTTATTGTGCCTCACCCTGTTATAATGGTCTTATTCGACGAGGTTTCGGACACTCGTATTCTTGCTAATAATAACCCCCCCAACCTCGCCTTATCACATATTTTGCGGTATTATTTCGCGACAATAAGACGAGCCTAATTATTCCCATGAATAATAGCCTCATGATATTGTCATCTTTCTTTGGCCACACATCTCCCTAATCTGGAGGGCGCCATCCCTTTATATTCTCCCTGATTGCCCCTTCAAAGAGGTTAACCCTAACATGCATATTGGTCTCCTCCCATCCGGTTATTACGACATTCAGTTGTTTTCGTGACTTCTTATCCCCTTCGCCGATATGGCTTGTGGTTACGAAGTCACACCCTAAGTGGGGTTTCTTTGGGATCGAGTGCATCATAGCCAAGAATTGCCATACGGATATGGCCGGTAACGCTTTAGACGTCCCTGGCACCCACAGGTCAACCGAATACGTCGTCGCCTTGGTCATATTTCTGGCACCCCTTACCGAAAGCCATCATAAAAGGGACCCTCAGCGGATAGGTCTTATCATTTCCCCTAACTTATTTTTCTGAGAGTTTTTCACAACGTGCGTTAGGACTTGCCTCTTGCACTTTCGTGCGAACTAAGGTGCACGCGTGATTCTCGGCCTTCCTAGGCGAAGGTTTTAAGTTTCCTAGAAACCATTTTACTTCGTGGGTCTTATTTTCCTCCTAATGTGAGGTCTTACTTGCCTGTTTCGAATATCTTATCTCGCCCGTATGTAAGTTAAACATGAAAAACATTCCATTAATAATCTTCATTCAGCTCCAAATTTTCTTTTGGCATTACAATTTTATATCTATGGATAATATTTCTTGATATACATAGGGTTCCAAGGATGATCTAACTTTCGGTCTTGCCTCTCGATCTCGCCATATATTATCTTCCCTTCCGTGTCTGTTCCTTTCCCTTCGCAGTCCGCAAATTCCTATGCCCCGTTTCCAACTACCTTCTTCACAATGTATGGGCCTTCCCACGTAGGTTCTAGCTTCCCTCATAATCCTTTTTGATATGGTGGAATTTCTCGTAGTACAAGTTCTCCCGGCATGAAACTTAGTGCTTTTACTCTCTTGTTATATTCCCTTGACAGACCTTTGGTGATAGTTCGTCATATTCTGTAATGCAGTTTCTCTGTTCTCTTCGAGGTCATCTAATTTTGCGAGAATCAAATATGAGTTTAGCCCTTTTTCCCACGCTTATCTCCTGGTTGTCGGGAGAATAACCTCGGATGGCAAAACTGCCTCCACTCCATATGTCAAACAAAAGGGTGACATTCCTGTGGCGTCTCGTCTAGTGGTTCTATACGACCATTGCACGTTTGGGATCTTCTCGCACCACCCTT
Organism: Papaver armeniacum; assembly: GCA_023531295.1. Lineage (NCBI taxonomy): Eukaryota > Viridiplantae > Streptophyta > Magnoliopsida > Ranunculales > Papaveraceae > Papaver > Papaver armeniacum. Next base: position 794,548 of record JAJJWW010003236.1, read on the forward strand.
TATGGTGACCTTCCAACTTCTTCTTCAAGTGTGGACGCTAACGTCTTGTTCGTGGCTTTGCTTGCCCGTTACTCTGCGGGTATAATGGAGTCGACTTCCCAGATTGAATTTTAAATGCGTTGAATAACATTTCACATTCTCCCCTTCGAATTTCTTTCCATTGTCCGAAACAATAAGTATCGGTATCCCGAATCTACATATAATATGCTCAACGATGAAATCGTATACATCTCTATCTCTCGTGTGTTGTAGGTCTTTAGCTTCAACCCATTTTGTGAAATAGTTTGTTGCCACTATAAGATATCGTCTCTGTTTAGTCCCAGTTACGAACGATCCCACGATATCTATTCCCCACATGGTGAATGACCAAACACTTAATACAAAGTTTAAGCTAGTGGACGGAGCGTGTATCCTTTTACCAAACCTTTGGCATGCCTCGCATCTTGTGGAGATTTCTTTTGCGTCTTTGTACATGTGTGGAAAAAAATAACCTTGTGTCCTCGTTTTGTGATCTAAGGATCTGGTCCCACTATGATTGCCACCGTCTCCATAATAAATCGATTTCATGATTTTTATCCCTTCTTTCTGTGACAAGCATCTCATCAAGGGGCCCAAATACGATCTTCTCGTATAAAATTCCTTCTCGCACCTCGTAATTCGTAGATTTGCTTTTAACTTTATTCGCCTCTTGTCTATCTCATGAAAGATCTCCTTTCATCAAATAGTTATAGATGGGGGCCCGCCAGTCATCATCACTTATTTCCATATCTCCTTGTTCAATGATCATTACCTCGGGCTATTTTTCTTCTCTGCTTACAGACGGTTGCATTAATCGCTCAATCCGGATATGCTCGATTTTTTGATCCTCAATCATTGAAGCTATAAAGGCGAGGGCATCCGCAATGTTTGTTATTGTCTCGGCCTAAGTTTCTCTAAATGATGCTTTGTATCTTTGCAGAGTATTCCTTTACAAGTTGCAAGCATTTTTGTATCACCGGATCGACTGCATTATACATTCCTTCAATCTGTCGAACTACCAATTGTGAATCACTTGGTAATTCTCACCTCGTCTAGTCCCACTTCTATCACAATCCTTAAATCTTGTATCACCTTCGTACTCAGTTTCGTTGTTAGTTGCTTTGTACTCCAACCAAAAGCGAGTATCACCACTCGACTCACAGGTTAAGTGAATATTATTCCCATGCCTCCTCTGAAGCTATTCGAAGATCCATCAACGAATATCTCTCATCTTCTGGGGTTACACTCCTGCAATAAATCTTTAGGGTCTGGCCGGCTTTCGTCAATATCCATCATTTCTTCTATTCCCTCGTCTTCCTCCGAAGGGAATTCAGTAAGAAATTCTGCGATTATATGTGACTTTGTTGAGGTCTTCACTTCGTATTTTAACCCAAACTGGTCAATTTGGGTATTCCATCTTTCAATCCTTCCCACTCTCTTTGAGTTCTTCAAGACTGACTGTATGGGAATTCTTGTTAGAACCTTGATTTTGTGAGTTTGGAAATAAGTCCGTAATTTTTGTGATGCGTATACCAATGCCAATATCAACTTTTCGATCTTCGGGTAATTTTTCTCAGCAGAATTGAAAGTTTTGCTGACGTAAAAAATGGGTTTCTCCACTCCTTCATCTGTGCGAAGTAAAACCGTACTAAGAGCATTTTATGTTACCGCGAGACAGATCAGCAAATCCTCCCCTGGTTTCGGTTTCTGTAAGATTGACAATTTGATTAGGTGTTCTTTGATGCCTTTCAATGCTTCCTCGCATTCCAGCGTCCATGCAAACCTTGCTCCCTTCTTTTAGATGTCAAAGAAGTGTTTGCATTTATCCGATGATCTCAAGATAAACCTCCCTAACGCTGCCAATTGTCCATTCAATTTCGCACATCTTTACGGTGGTGGGAAGGCATATCCAATATGGCCTACACCTTAACTGGATCCACCTCTATACCTTTTCGTGGAGGTGCTTTATATTTCGCCCAAAACATTTTCCGTAAAGTTTTTCCCTTTCTTCCGCTGACAACTTTAGAAATCTGTCGGGACAGATGTCTCTTTTCTTGTTCGACAATTTACTGACTTCGCATATTAACTTTCTATCTAAGTAATCTTACTTCGGCTGTCTGATTTCGTGACTGTTATCTTGATGGGTACTCCAATTTATCCTTCGTACTTTAGATTCTTCTAGCGAGTTACTTCGCCTTAAAATGATATTTCGCACGTGGATTTTCTTATTTTATTAGTTCGCCCGTCAGTTAATAATGATGACCCTGACTTTTGATTTGACAAGTCACTGACGGGGACTCTTGGGGAATGATACAAGATCTTTCAACAAGATTTCCCAGGCGTACTTCGTGTCTTCTCCTGCGACCACGTGGCGAACATAATTTAGGTACCTACAGACACACACTTCAAGATAAGTTAAACCACGTACATCAAACTTCGGGCTAAGCCGGACATCATTATGGTACTATGACTAGCAGGGACATACTCATTCTAAAACTGATTGCAAGAAGAAGCCAAGTCCCATTTCAAGATCGGTGCAAGAGAAATTATTAGTTTTCTGTAGTAGTTATATTGAATGGCGATGATTTACCTAAACGGAAACAAGTTGAATACAAGAAGAAATTAACAACAGCAACAAAAGAAAATAATCCAGGGATCAAGCACAGCATAGTTATAACTTTTTTTTTTTCTAAAGAGGGAAGCTCATATTCGTTCACTTATTTCAAAACAAGAAAACACATCGTTTAGCCTTCGATCACTTTTTCCAGTTTCCTTCCATGACGCGTCCTCCTCCTGCCAATCCCAATTCCCTTGGTGATAGGCTTGTTGTAAACTGTCAAGTATCTCTTGATCTGAGATGGAACTGATGTTGTTTTTGCTGTCACTGTTGTCTTCTGTTGAAGATGTCTCATCTTGAATTGGCTGGTTTGAATGAGGTTCTTCCTTTTGCGGACGATGTTGATTTAAATCTTGGGTTGATGTAGGACTAGATGGGTGAATAAGTTGTGCACCTTCCTGACCATTTTTTTTTTTGATCAGTCAAAAGGAGAATTCATTGAAAATAAGGTACTTAAAAGGGTACCTTAACCCAATAAATACAACCGAAACAAAAAAGGGAAACCGACATGGGAATCGATCACCAAAAAGAACGAAAAAAATTACAAGAGCAAGAGTAGATGATATAACACACACTATTGCTACTCCATGCCCTCTCAAATAGGACGATAGAAATTTGAATCCCACAAACAAACTACCATATTAGCCGTTAAACCCAGCATCTTAGTGTTTGATTCGGCCCAAAAATAAGCTTGAATCTTGATATCTCTAATTATGCTTGCTAAATTTCTCTTTTTGTTGTTGAAGATCCTTGCATTTTGTTCCTTCCAAATGAACCACCATATTGCAACCGGAAGATTGTTCCAAATACGGTTGAGCCGCTCATCACCCCAATCACAACTCCAAGTTTGAATAGTTGTGGCAATGTGAGTATTGTAGTTCCAATGGAAATTGCATCCTTTAACAAAGTAAGTCCAAATTCTTTTAGTTCTCCAACAATTATAAAACAAATGAGAATTTGTTTCATCTTCTTCTTCGCAAAACCGACAAGACCTATCCACACCCATACCTCTTCTAGTAAGATTATCGGCCGTCATCAACTTATCGAGGGAGAGAAGCCATAGAAAGAAATTGACTTTATAAGGATATAACCGACTCCGTATAATCTCGTTTGGAAAATTTATATCACCCAACTTACTTTGAGAGATAACTCCAATCTTTACCGTATATGCCTCCAACTTGCCACTATCCCCAACCATCCATAATCTAGAATCTACAACTCATTCTTGGATATTTACCAATTCTAAAGAAGATTTTATAGAATCAACCTCCCTCATTATAGCTTGTGAGTATCTTTCGCGGGATAAAAAAAAGAAAGCGAAACCTAGGGTTTCACGTGAAAAAAGCTCCGGTTTTTTCTCCTCCCCTTTTCTTTGGCGTTTCTTCACAAACTTGTGATTTTGCGCTTCTATGGCGCAGAATCAATCAAACAATCCACCGATTATAGGTGAACGACGTGATGATCAACCTAGGAAAAACAATTGGAACCGTTCTAGATCAAAATCTAGAACTAGGCAGGTGTATGTGCCTAAGAACACGGCTGCAAACCCTAGTTCTTCCGAGAATGGAAAGCGCTTGAAGATGGAAACCGTGTTGCGTCTGAAGATGGAAATCGCGGCTCATATAAGGCCATATTGAAGAAACGAACTCATGTCTTATCTAAGATTGATGCTGATACTCTTTCTCATCCTATTCGATCAGCAACAAGTAATGACGTTTTGATAAAAATCCCACGAAACTCATGCAAGAATCAAGGTTTGTTTGGAGGTTTAGCTTGGTGGGCGTCGATGTTTTCAAAACCCTAAAATTTGAAGACGTTAAACGTGATTTAGTTTCTCAATGGAAGCTTACTGGTTCTGTGCAATTTATTCCATGGAAAAAGGGGTATTTTGTGATCAAACTTGACAATGAAGATGATCGAAAACATGTTAGTTATGATGGTCCATGGAAGATTAAGGTGGAGAATGGATTTCAACAGCTTAAAATCTTTCCTTGGACGCCTATGTTCGATCATGAAAAGGATAAAATTACTAGGGCTGCTGTTTGGGTGCGTTTCAAAGCACTTCCAATGGAGTTTTGGGATGAAGAAACAATTTTTCGATTGGCTAGAGGTCTTGGTAAACCAATCTACGTCGATCCACGCACCTTGCGTCATGAATATGGTTATTTCTTTGCGTGTTTAATTGATATAGATTTTTCTCAACCTTTGGCGGGATCCTCATTGATGGCGAAGAGAATGAAGAAATCTTTGTTCAAGAATATGAAATATTAAATAGGCCAAGCTTTGTGATTATTGCAAATCATTGGCCATAAGATCGATTCCGAGCAAAACAACTTGATGATTTAAAGGAGAAAGTGAAGTGGAAACGATCCGAAATCCTTAAAATTCTTGAAGAAGCTATTGACGATCTTAGGAATTTACGGAAGAAGGATAGGGTTCCTAAGGACAAAGAGAATGATGGTGATGATAATAACAAGGTTGCGGATCAATCAACCAAGCCTCGGAGAAGTTGCTAAGAACAATCCATCAATCACGGAGATTGCAACCGGGAAACATACCCATTTCTGGAAAATAGTGTGCCGCAAACCTACGTCCAACAATGTTGTTATTCAATCAGGAGGAAGCACAATGATGGTGCTTCATCCAGAAGCACAATGATAGTGCATCAGGACAAGCACAATGATGTATGTTCCAACCGGGAAGCACAATGATGGTGCTTCATCCGATAAACACAATGATGACGCTTCACCGGAGAAGCACAATGATGGCGCTAATGGTGCTTCATCCGAGAAGCACAATGATGGTGCTCCATCAGCTCCCAATTATGTCGATCTTTCTGTGGCCAATGATAGTGAGGAGGTTGCGGAAAATTTACATAGAGAAGATGATGTAAATTTTGAGAATCGGGAGATGGAAGGAAAAAGCTAGACAACTTGAGGTTGACGCTGAGGTTGCTCGGATTCAGAAAGAGATGGCCAAGACAAGGCTGGATAATTTGCGAATGAAGGCTATTGAATTGAAAAACAAAGTTACAACACCTACGCAGGTTAATATCCACGTGTAAGTGATAATCATGTGGTTCAAGAGGAGCTTCTTCTCCAATATTAATTATTCCAACGCCTATTGATGTTGATGATGCTAGTTTTAGTGCGGCTACTAAAACTTCAAGAAGATCTACTCCAGTGCAATCTTTAGAGAACATTTCGCTTTCTAATAGATTTGGCGGGAACGAAGATATTGAGGAATTAGATGTTGCAATTGATGAGGAGGCTGCTCCAATTCAACAATCTACCAATTCTAACATTAGAGGATGATGCAAATAATTTGGAGTTAATTGCTTTGAAAGAAAAGGAGGATCGAGAAGAATGAAGGCTGAAAAGAAGAAACGAAACCAAAAAATATAAAAAAAAGAAGAATGTCACCGTGGCTCACTGCTAGCCAAGTTACTACTCGTGGTGGAAAAAATACTAGAAAGGGTTCGGCAAGCCCTATTAAAAACCGTGATAATTAATGCGAGTTTTCTATTGGAATGCTCAAGGCTTGGCTAAGGATGGTGCAAGAGCCAAGTTGGAAGAGCTATACCATTTGCACAAGCTTTGATGTAATTTGTATTACGGAACCACAAGTTTTTTTGCAATATACGTTTTGTCGTCGGAAGATGAGATTACTTGATTTCAGTGAAGATGTTATTACCAATGAAGCTGGTGGAGAAAAAGGTAATATTTGGGTCTTGTGGAGAAATACTTTAGCTAGGCCGAATATCTTATCTTCTTCTAAACAAGCAATTACTCTAGATTTTGCCGGCGACTTAATCACGACAGTTCATGCTTCTTATGATCCAGTGGCACGGCAAAGACTTTGGCGTCAATTAGGGTTGGGTTTCATATCTATTCCTTGGCTGGTGTTAGGGGATTTTAACCGTGTTCGCGTTTGGATGAGAAAAAGGTGGCAAACCGATAAAAGAAGTCTATATGAATGAATTTCAAGTTGGATTTCGACAATGGTTTGGTTGAAGCGATGCTCTTGAAAAAAATATTCTTGGTGAATTGTAGGAGTGGTATTCATAGAATCGTTTTAAGCATGATAGGGCGATTATCAATGATGCCCGGTGTGACAAATATCCTAATGGAGGTGTAAGACATTGCCAAGGGTCTGCTCGGATCATTCTCCTTTATTTGGCCACGCCTTTGATAATCCAAGGCCGAAGAGGGTTCCTTTCCGAATTCAAAAAATGTGGTTTTCGCATCCCGTTTTTTTTTTTTTTGAGTTTTGTGGAGGAAAATTGGAAATTAAGGCTGGACGGTGCTCCTCCTTTTGTTTTTACTTCTAAGCTGAGGAGATTGCGTGAAGCTTTGAAGATTTGGAATAGAACAATTTTTGGTAACGTGCAGTATCGTTTGAAACAAGCTGAACTAAGGCTTGAATCGGAGAATGATCTTCTTGATCAAAATCCAGGCGAGTACCATTTTTGAAGGTTGCGGATGCTAAGAAGGCTCTTTGAGGATGTGCGCACGAATTGGCCACCATGCTTAAACAAAAATCGAGGGAGTCTTGGTTGGAGGACGGAGATCAAAATACTCGTTTTTTCACAACAGTATCCGCATGAGGAGAAGTCACAACACTATTTCTGAATTGAAGATTTCTACTAACTCTACTTTGATTTTGCAGGATGATATAAAAAACTACATTGTTGATCATTATCAAGCAAAGTTCAATGGTGGAGAGGTCAATATTGATCCGATCTTGTTTGAATATGCACATGAAAGTATTTCGGCTGAGGAGAGTGCTTTTATGGATGCCATTCCATCTTTGGAGGAGGTAAAGGAGGCTGTTTTTGACTTGGGTGCGGATTCTGCTCCTGGCCCTGATGGCTTTACAGGTTCCTTTTATAGAACTTGTTGGAACATTATTTCTAGAGATCTTTTTAATGCTATTGCAAATTGTTGGGCGATGCGAAAAATTCCAAATGGCATTAACTCTAGTTTTATTGTTCTCATTCCAAAGAATAATAAGTCTGATGCTATCAAAGATTATAGACCGATTGGTCTAAGCAACTTTTTCTTCAAGATCATTACAAAGATTTTGGCTACAAGGCTTGGCACGGTGCTTAATAAATTGATTTCTGAAGAGCAAGTTGCGTTTATGAAAGGTAGAAATATTCATGAAAATATAGCTTTGGCGTCTGAGCTAATCAACGAGATCAATACTAAAAGAAACTTTGGGAATGTCGGCCTCAAATTAGATATTGCCCAAGCTTTTGATACGGTCAGTTGGGAATTCATTATGGAAGTCTTTAGACAATATGGCTTTTCCGAGAACTGGTGTAAGTGGCTTCTTAACATCCTTAGTTCGTAGGGATTTCTATTATGATAAATGGTTGTCCGAAGGTTTTTTTCAGTATCTCTAGGGGTTTGCGACAAGGTGATCCTCTTTCACCCTTGATTTTTGTGCTTATTGAAGATGTTTTAAGTCGCAATCTTTCAAAATTGTTTTCAACCGAAGTATGGATCATATGGTGAGTAAAAAAGGTGTAGCTCCTACGCACCTTCTCTTTGGATGATATTCTTGTTTTTCTGTAGAGGCAACTTGCATAGTTTGCAGAATCTGAAGAATATGCTAGGCACTTATCAACGTGCCTCTGGCCAATACGTGAGTTATGCAAAAAGCAAGTTTTATTATGGGGGTGATAGAATGTCTCGATCCATTGCTATTGCAAATTATATGGGAATGGAAAGGGCTCTTTTCCCTGATAAATATTTGGGAATTCAATTAAAACCTGGTATTGTGCGACATATTCATGTTCGCCAGGTAGTGGAGAAGATCATGGATAAGCTGGCAGGTTGGAAGGGTAAGCTTTTATCTTTTCAAGCTAGATTGGTTTTGATTAAATCGGTGATTTCAAGCTATGTGCTTCATTCGATGGCTGTTTATAAATGGCCATGTACAATCATTAAGCAAGTGGAGAGGGCCATTAGGAATTTTCTATGGTCCCGCGATCTTTGAAAAACGTAAGTATTTTTACGGTCCTTTATGATGATCTTTGTTGTTCGAAGCGTGAAGGTGGTCTTGGCCTTAAGAAATTGAATGATGTAAATAGGGCCATGCTCATGAAGCTTTGGGTTTCAATTCGTGACTCAAACAAAACCTGGGCCAGATTTTTGAGGGCGAAGTACTTCAAATTAAATGGCAATTTGATTGATTATAAATTGGGTTCTTGGTGTTCCGGGAATCAGATTGGTTTACAATTTTGTGCAACGGCATACTCGCGCAATTATTGGTAATGGTGCTAATACTTCCTTATTCTTTGATAATTGGTGTGGTGATTTTTCGATTGCACAGAGGCTTGGTGTGACGGACCGGAAAATTACGCCTTTGGCGCGTTGCCCCGCAGGCCGTAATCTCCCCGGTGCGCCATGATGAAGCTACGATCCGGGCCTCAAAGCTAGGCAAATGCACGTCCAATTGCCCTTGCAAGCATGCTCTTGGAGCATGACGCAGCTAACTTAGCTTCCACACTGTTCCAACTTACCCTTGTGCCGCAAAAAGGGTTTAAGGCCATAAGGCCAATGCCAATGCATTTTTCATGCGTCTGGCTTTACCTTTACGTAGGGAATTCATAAATGAATTTTCTAGCTAGCTGAGCAACCGTCACATTGCCGTGTCTTGTCCAGGTATAAGCCTTAGACTGTAGCGTAGGCCACACCGAGCCCTTGCCATTTCCCACGTTACCTCGCTTACCATCTCTTCATAACTTGATAGGAAGTATGAGCATCCACTTACTGGCATGCAACTAAGCCTCATCAAGTCTGGCCACAATCATCTCTTGCGTCGAGCTGGGAGCTTAGATGATATGAGGGGCCAACGTCTTTGGACCGGCAATCTTTGCAACTCATTGCGGCTGCCTACGCACCCTTCCCTACTCTAAAGGGATCAAGCCATGGCACCGTAGTTCATCCATGAAGGGATGAAAATTAAACCAAATCGTTTGCAAGGCCGTGGCCTAGCAAAACGGTAATGGCCTGGTCCGTATAGGCCATTCCGCCAAGATGCATAATGATTATGCATCATCGGGTCCGTATTTGTGGCATAGCGATGCCAACGCATCAAATACCCTCTTTGAAAGGCTACTTGCAACTATAAATGAGCCTTAGGCATCATTTATACCCTTAAACTAAGCTATGAAGCTTACTTGGTACATAGTCCGCATATGCACCTTCAACCAACTACCCCTCCCTATATATGTCTTAATGGAATTTCTACAAGTATGAAAAGGGAGCATATTGACATGCTTCACTATTCATGGCCGCCATGAATTTTTCGAATGACCTAAGCAATGATTGCCAGGAGTTTCCGTTCTGTTGCACAATGATTGTGCACCACTCGTTCCGTCTTTTGCACAATGATTATGCGACATTCTCTTTGGCATATCGCACAATGATTATGCAATGTTCTCTCGACCCGACCCTCTCAGTCTGATGCACAATGATTGTGCGATATTGGTTGTTGGCCAATAACTCTCATAATGCGCAATGATTACAATTTGTAAGCTCAAGGCCACCTACCCAATGGCCTAATGCATCATGATGATGCAACATTGTCCCTTGGCCAAATGCCAAACATAATACGCCATTTTTGGCGTAATTATTGGCCCTAACCCAATCCACCTTTTTCACGCTGCGGAAGCTTTGGATGAAGCTTCATCACAAGCAAATGTCGTATCTTTTAGCATGCGCCATGCTAAAAACACGGGGTGTTACACTTGGCATCACTTCCAAAGGCCCTAATGATTTTAAGGCCAAAGTAAGTGATATTATTGTTGATGGTGCTTGGTTTATCCCTTCGAAGACAAGAGATTTGATGTTCTTGTTGCCATATTGACCTTGACAATTTACCTATTATTCTTTGGTGGTGAAGATTACAAGATTTGGGATCTCGATATCAAGGAGTGTTTTCTGTCAAGTCGGCGAAGGCTTTGCAATTAAAGCTCCAGCGGGAGATTGTGCTGGTGCGGTTCTTTTCACGAGACGGGTTGTGCATCCTACTTTGAGTGTGCAATTCTGGAAGGTTTGGAATAAGCAATCTTTGTGCATCGAAGATAACATCACTAAGAAGACAGGGCGAGGGGAGTTGCTAGTCTATGTGCCGCCTATGTAGAGTTAGTTGTGAAGATGTTAGCCATATCACTTGGCATTGCGAGAAGTGTAGGCGACTTTGGGCTTGGGCGGCTGGAATTTTTAATCTGCAAGCAAAAGAAGATCTTGTAGCTTCTTATAAAGCTGCAAAGGGGCGCAGCAGGATGGTGAAAGACCTGTGGCTTGTTGCAAATCTTGCAATAGTTACAGAATTATGGAAAATGCGCAACAAGGCTTATTTTGATGATATGCGAGTTCGATGGCTTGGACTCAAAGGGAGAGTTTATCAGGTTATACGTGATTACTCTATTAGATTAAAGGGTCATATGTTTAACACCATGGAGGATTGGCGCATTTTGGAGTTTTTCAGAGTTAAGCATAGATCTTGCAAGAACTCAACTCCTCTTGAAGTTTCTTGGACGCCGCCAAATACTGGGGAGTTAATGATCTGTTGTGATGGTGCATCACGTGGAAACCCAGGCCAAGCTGGTTGTGGTGTTACTTTTCGAGACTCAAACTCGGCAGTGCTAGGTGTTCTTTGTGTTGGTCTTGGCTGGCAAACAAACTATTATGCTGAAGTGTGTGCGGTTATTTATGGTGCGATGGTTGCCAAAAGATGGAATATTGCAAATCTTTGTGTTAGATCGGACTCTATGAGTTGCATTCTAGCTCTTCAGAAGGGTGAGTTACCTTGGCAAGCGATGCGAAGTGTAAAATGGCGAGAAGTTTCTATACGAATATACGCTATGTTCGACTATAGAGAAGTTAATTTTTCAGGTGACGCCTCGGCTAAACAAGCATGTTTGTTAGCCAGAGGATGAGTATGAGTTTTATGAGGGTAGGCCGGGTTTTATTCTATCCGTAGAATGGCTGGTGAGGTTTATTTTCGTTTCAAATAGGTTTTCTTAGCGTGTAGCCTAACGGCTGGCGCTAATTGACCTCATACTGTACAGTTCCGCTTTTTTGCTTTTTTTAATATATTGTTGACCGAGGAAAAAAAAAAAGAGTATCTTTCGCGGGACATAAACCATTTTATGCCATCACTTGATATCTCATACAACCGAGCCACTATACACCCTTTAGTTCTTGAAGCTTCAAAAGCTAACGGAAATCTATTGCATAAGACAACATCTCCAATCCAAAGGTCTTCCCAAAATCTAGATTCGTTACTCGCCCCAATCTTGAATCTTACATGTTTATTGAAGTCTTCAATTAAGCTCATTATAAATATTATGCCACAAACTACACCCCTTTGGCCGTTTTTTTGGTTTAAGAGTTTCCCATCCCATCGAAATTTCACCAAATTTCTCCACAATTATTTTTCTCCAAAAAGCATCTTTTTCCGTACCGAATCTCCACCATCATTTTTTCGAGAAGAGCCGAATTACATGTTTAGACACTCGGATTCCAAGACCTCCATTTTTCTTAGACCTCACAACCGTGGACCAACCAATATTATGAATTCTCTTCTTGTTTGAATCGTCATCCCATAAGAAATTTCTTACTATTCTATCAAGTTTGTAAGTTATGGAGCATGGAGCAAGAAATATTGATAGATAATATATGGGAAAACTAGCCAAAACACTTCTTATAAGAGTCAACTTACCTCCTCTTGATATCCTTTCCATGAAGAAAGTCTAGAATCACAAGATTCCAAAATCTTATCCCACTTTAGTGATCTACTAAACTTGTCACCCAAAGGAAGACCAAGGTATATACTTGGGAAATTAGATCTTTTACACCCTAGCATACTCGCAAACCCATCAATATCATCATTAAGAGCGACACCGAACAAACAATTTTTAGAGAAATTAATTTTCAACCACGAGGTTAACTCAAAACAAATTAGTAAATATCGGAGAGCATCCACTTGCTCATGCTTCGTATCAATAAAAACAATGGTATCATCGGCAAATTATAGATGATTAACTTTTATCCCTCCATTTTTCACCGAAAACTCCGATATTTTACCAACTTCTTGCTCCTTACTCAATATTTCTCCCACGATGGTAAAAAGAAACGGTGAAAGAGGATCACCTTGACGAAGTCCCTTGCTACTACCAAAGAACCCATGAGCCGAACCATTCACAAGAACCAAAATTTTAAGAAAGATAAACAATTTCTTATCCAAGCACGCCAAACACCTCCCAAAACCATTTTATATAAAACTTCATTTAAGAAGTTCCAATTCATATTATCAAAAGCCTTTTCAAAGTCTAACTTGCACACTAAACCCGGATCTTTTGTGAAGTCTAGAATCCACACACTCATTGGCTATCAAGACTCCATCTAAAATTTGACGACCCTTTATAAAGCTAGATTGAGAGGGGGAAATCAAGATAGGAAGATATACCTTAAGCCTCTCCGCTAGAACTTTGGATATGATCTTATAAACACTTCCTATGAGGCTAATAGGTCGAAAATCCTTGACCTCCTCAACACCGATCTTTTTAGGAATGAGAGCTATAAAATTGTTCTTTAAAGATATATCGAGGATATTATGATCATGAAATTCTTTGAACACCTTCATTAAATCTTCTTTTAAGAACTCCCAACCAACAATATAGAATTTCATAGGGAATTTTATACACCCTTTAGTTCTTGAAGCTTCAAAAGCTAACGGAAATCTATTGCATAAGACAACATCTCCAATCCAAAGGTCTTCCCAAAATCTAGTTTCGTTACCCGCCCCAATCTTGAATCTTACATGTTTATTGAAGTCTTCAAGCTCATTATACATATTATGCCACACACTACACCCCTTTGGCCGTTTTGGTTTAAGAGTTTCCCATCCCTACGAAATTTCACCAAATTTCTCCACAATTATTTTTCTCCAAAAAGCATCTTTTTCCGTACCGAATCTCCACCACCATTTTTTGAGAAGAGCCGAATTTACATGTTTAGACACTCAGATTCCAAGACCTCCATTTTTCTTAGACCTCACAACCGTGGACCAACCAATATTATGAATTCTATTCTTGTTTGAGTCGTCATCCCATAAGAAATTTCTTACTATTCTATCAATTTTGTAAGTTATGGAGCATGGATCAAGAAATATTGATAGATAATATATGGGCAAACTAGCCAAAACACTTCTTATAAGAGTCAACTTACCTCCTCTTGATATCGACCGCCCTTTCCTTGAAGAAAGTCTAGAAGCATAAGATTCCAAAATCTTCTCCCACTTTAGTGATCCACTAACCTTGTCACCCAAAGGAAGACCAAGGTATATACTTGGGAAATTAGATCTTTTACACCCTAGCATACTCGCAAACCCATCAATATCATCATTAAGAGAGACACCGAACAAACAATTTTTAGAGAAATTAATTTTCAACCACGAGGTTAACTCAAAACAAATTAGTAAATATCGGAGAGCATCCACTTGCTCATGCTTCGTATCAATAAAAACAATGGTATCATCGGCAAATTATAGATGATTAACTTTTATCCCTCCATTTTTCACCGAAAACTCCGATATTTTACCAACTTCTTGCTCCTTACTCAATATTTCTCCGACGATGGTAAAAAGAAACGGTGAAAGAGGATCACCTTGACGAAGTCCCTTGCTACTACCAAAGAACCCATGAGCCGAACCATTCACAAGAACCGAAAATTTTAAGAAAGATAAACAATTTCTTATCCAAGCACGCCAAACACCTCCCAAAACCATTTTATATAAAACTTCATTTAAGAAGTTCCAATTCATATTATCAAAAGCCTTTTCAAAGTCTAACTTGCACACTAAACCCGGATCTTTTTGACGAAGTCTAGAATCCACACACTCATTGGCTATCAAGACTCCATCTAAAATTTGACGACCCTTTATAAAGCTAGATTGAGAGGGGGAAATCAAGATAGGAAGATATACCTTAAGCCTCTCCGCTAGAACTTTGGATATGATCTTATAAACACTTCCTATGAGGCTAATAGGTCGAAAATCCTTGACCTCCTCAACACCGATCTTTTTAGGAATGAGAGTTATAAAATTGTTCTTTAAAGATATATCGAGGATATTATGATCATGAAATTCTTTGAACACCTTCATTAAATCTTCTTTTAAGAACTCCCAACCAACAATATAGAATTTCATAGGGAATCCATCCGGACCCGGAGCTCTATCAACACCTAAATCATGAATTGGTTTCTTTACTTCATCTTCACTAAACGGCCTCTCCAACCAAATTCTAGCTTCTTCGTCAATTTGCTTTAAACACATATCTTTAATTCTCGGTCTATCATTTGAGGCTTCCTTGAAAGCTTCTTGAAAGTGGTTGGCAATACCTTCTTTGATATCATATTTATCCCCGGTCCACCTACCATTGATGCAAAGACTATTGATGTTGTTGAAAGCTCTATGACTCTTAAGCATATGATGAAAATGCTTGGTATTTCTATCACCGTCACGAATCCCTTTGACCCTTGATTTTTGTCTAATCAATATTTCTTTACGCCTATATGCCGTCTCAAAATCAACTTTGGTCGTCACAAGCATATCTTCTTCGACCTCGGTAAGATCTCTATCGTCATCAAGATCATCCAAAAATTTAATCTTATTAAGTGCCGTATCAAGAGCTTTATCAACACTACCAAAAGTATCTCTATTCCACTCCTTAAATTTTTGTTTCAATGCATTTAGTTTCTTAGAGAAGCATACACTCGCGGAACCTACAAAAAATAAAGACTCCCACCATTCTTTCATTAAAGCAATTATGTTAGTACCTTCAAGCCACGCTAATTGAAACCAGAAAGGACAAGCTCCCCAATCCGTCACAAGAGAGCATAACTCAATAGGGAAATGATCCGAGAAAGGCCTCACATGCCGCTTCAAGATAAGATTTGGGAAATGATCCTCCCAATCCAAAGTAAATAAAAAACGATCAATCTTGCTCTTCTTGTTTGGTGGTCTACTCCACGTGTACTTTGCACCAGAAATAGGCAAGTCCACGAGATCGAGATCATTGCAAAGATCATCAAAAAGTTGCATTGAGTTTGAAACTCTACGACATCCCTTTCTTTCCTCCATAACTCTTATTTCATTAAAATCACCCCTGATGCACCACGGCAAACCATCCTAATAACTACGTAAAGTAACCAACTCCATGCGAAATCTTTTATATTCTTGAACATTACAAGGACCATAAACACCGGTAAGAACCCAACGAAAATTATCTTCCAAGTTACGACAAGAGATACTTATAGTAAAGATACCTTCAAGAAAGTCATCCACTTCAATTAAATCCGAATTCCATATAATCAAAATACCACCGGATCTTCCATAAGAATTTAGCGCAATCCACTTACAAGATGATACTCCCCAACATTGGCGCACAATAAAATCGGAACAAACACTAAGCTTGGTTTCTTGAATAATAAGAATTGTAGGCTTCCTTTTCTTCACAAGATTTTTCAATTTCGACCGCTTATCCGGATCCCCAAGGCCATTTACATTCCAAGATACTATGTTAAACATTAAAAACAAGGACTACCCAATAGAACAAAACCCCAAAGAAACAACTCCATTAACTAGCCTTCGTTACCAATTCATCTTTGAAAGCATTTGCATGAGAGAGAACCGTTTCTGTGACAAAGGCAATTTCATTCTTAGATAGCACAATTCCGGAATCATTACCTGAGTCTTTAAGTTTTCCATGAAAAGCGTTGAATTTTGCTGCAATTCCTTTCGCCATTTTCACCGCATCATTAGGCTCATCATCCTTGACGTTTGAACTACCGCTAGTATGAGAGGCAGCATCGTCGCTGTCGTCGACCACCAAATCATTTGTTGAACAACCGATATGAGCATGTGGATTATCCTTTGCCAGATTAACAGACCCAGATGATATAGAGGAAGAAGATACCCCAATAGACATTTTACACTTCAGTTGTTTTTTCAAGCTTCTTGAGGAAGTGTTTAAGCTAACAGAGCTTGAGCTGGTTATTAGACGAATTCTCTGAATTTAAATTCTCTCCATCAGCATCAGGACTTACAGCTTTACTAGACATGTCCACTGTATTTAAATCCAAACGGGCTTGGTAACCTGAGCTTGGCCCAACAAGATTATTATCCACAATATTTGAGTTAACATTTACATGGCATGCATTTTCTACTGGCTCAGCAGTTCCAAAATTTGAATTATTACCGCAAAAGTCAACAGAGACAAGTGTCAACACGACATTAGGCCCTTTACCAGCACCAGTTGTTCCATCAGCCAGAACGGCAATATTTTTCGTACACCCGTGATTTTTTTTCATTTCCCAAACTTCCACGTCCTCTATCTTCTTCCTCAAAAGTTATCTGAGTTGGTTTCCGGCGCCACTGCGTACCGGCAAAAGGCTCCATACGATCTTTAACAATAGAAATTGGTTTCGTATCGAATCTTGATGGCTCAAGTTCTTCACCAATCAAACGAATCTGAGCCCAAAATCCGCTGCTACCGATAATTATCTCCTCACACCAAACCCCATTACTAACAGGGCCATCGACACAGACTGTGATCTCGGATAAATCAGTAGCCATCGAGGATTCAGGGCTTGTTTCGACCAAACCCCCAAATTTATCACCAATAGATTTGAATGTTGAGTAGCACCATAAATTAAAAGGGACTCCTTTCACTCCGATCCATTTCTTCTTGAGGCTCCAAGAATTTGGCTTAGGGATTGCATACCAAGGATATATACGAATTGTAGAATCATTAACTTTCCAAGAGCCAGTATCTCTAATACGGTTAAACTCCTTTGTAGTATTAACAGTGAAAACTGCTTTAAGATCATCAATTGGCTGAATTTCAAAACCAATTCCATCTGCCCACTTCTTTCCATTTAAAACCCATAGAATCTAATTCCACAACCATAGTACGGTTCCAACAAGATACGGATCCTTGATCAGGATTTAATTTAACCATAGGCGCGCCTCCATCAAGTTGAGATTTATGTTTTATTGTGACATCAAACCAAGCATTGCCCACATTTTCGGCTGGTTTTGCCTCCATCAGTTTATAACTTTTTGATTTTGAAACGCCAAACAATAAACTTTGCAGCATCATCCCTGTTTCCCACCATCCGACACCATTGTCCCCTGCCGGAAAATACAGAGACGTCGGATACTCCTAGTTATGTGAAACAGAATACGAATAAATTGCCCCATCTCATTCTCTGCGCGAGCAGCAAAAATCCAATCTTCATTATCTCTGAAGTTCCACTTAGAGATCTTGCCAATACCATTGTTTGCTTCCCTCTTAAGCAGTCTAGAAAACCATAACCCTGCCATGTAACTAAGCCAACTTCTCTTAATTCCTGATCAAACTGCAAGGTGAGGAACATCTCCCGCACCCTTTTTCCCCATTGAGCCTCCGATAACTTTTCTTTCAATCTTAACACTACCCATACAATTGGGTTAGATTTATGAATAAAACGATGCTCGGTTATTCTCAAGCAAAAGAGTAATACGTAATAAAAAACAGTAATTTCGAGATGCGTGATTAACAAAACGTATTTGATCTATTCTAAGGTTTGTTCTTCTTCGATGGCAGTTCGTATGTTTCTTCGATGGTTTCAAGTTCCTCTTTAGATTTTCTTCTTTGGCCAGTAATGGCAGTAGAGAATTTCTAAGATTTGATTTGGGTGTTTTACCAAATTTAAAACGAAAAATAAAAATGAAACTAACGAGTAACGACCACGTCAGCAAGAAAGAGATACAATAAATAAAAAGTGAAAAAATCTTGTAGTGGGTTTAAAGGTGGGTTGGAATAGTGGGCCGTGGAATAGAATTATTGCTGCTCAAATATCAATTTCGGGAAAATAATTTTATTATTGACTTTGTACTTGACCGAATGGCTGCCTACATAACCGAAACACGAAACAAGCTAACAATTTCCAAAAACAATAATTTTTTTAAGATTCAATAGCGTTGCAATATTGCGGAAGAGAAAAACAACGTATTATCTAGCATTCGTTCACTTCTTCTTCTTTTTTGCTTTCTTTCATGGTTTTCAGAGCTTGTCCTTTGCAGACAGGGCAAACGTTATTCTGTAGCAACCATTGTGTTATACAGTTTTGGTGGTATTCATGTTTGCAATCCAGAGTTGCAATCTTATCCTTGTTCACATACCCATCCTGACACACGGGGCAAATTTCAGTCTCCTCCTCCCCCGTCGAGTCTCCAGATGTTGTGTGAACTCTTGTTTTCAGATGACTTGAGATAAATTCTTTTGGTAATCCTCTTTTTAGTATGCCAATCCTATCTCCGAGTTCCGTTAGTTCCTCATAACTCATGCCATCTACATCTAATGTCAACCCAACGTTTGTGTTCAGCGAGATAAGCCTGTCAATACCGTATTGACGACGTCCAACTCCATCTGCATTAGGGAGCAAAACTGCTAACACGGAAGTCCCTTGTTGATTTAGATCGTCTTGGCTATTGGAATTTGATCTTTCATCGGAAACCAAACTCTCTTCTTCCTCGGTCTCATTGTCATCATCCTCCTCCATCTGCCTATCAATCTGCTGTAGAAATAATTGCTCGATTAACCTCTCAGGATTCTCCTGACTTGAACTTGACCTGGAGCTGTTGTTTTCGTATACTGCTGCAGATGTATCATCTATCCGGCAACGATGATTTGACTGGTTTGAATCCGATTCTTCCCTTTGCCGACGATATTGTTTATCCGAATCTTGTGTAGGAGTAGAAGGTTGACTAGGGTGTGCGCCGTCATGACCAACTTTGTTCGCCATGACTCACAGATATTAATCTTCTTGTTCTTCAACTGGTTTTCAATCTTCTTGCTATTTCTAACTCACGATCAATTCTTCTCTTCTTTTCTTGTTTTCTCGGGTAAAAAACAGCGTGTTTTAAAATCACAACCTATGCTGCTCCTTATATATACCTCGGCTAAGCCGGCTTTAGCATTATGTACTTACAAAAAGGAAACCGAAAATATTGAACTTATATTGATAAACCGACCTAATTAGGGCCTTCTCGATAAGGAAACTTGTCCAATAATCATTAGAAGAAACTAATTGATGATCCCGACCCAGATGGGTAAACCTTCAGCTCACCAGTACCGCGTTTGGCGATCAGTTCTTTATTTCCGATGAACCTTGTAGTTCTGTCTCTCTGTCGACATTACCATGGCAGGTATTATCCTTTGGCATCCGGAAGGCTAGATGTTCCAAATTTTTTGATTGTTTACAGGCGAGTGTGATGCAACTAGCGTCACTCAGCATAGTCAGGGATATTATCAATTGTGTCGCGGCGGGCAACAGCTTGAGTTAGGAGTTCTTACTGCATATGATTGTTCAACTTGAAATAGAATTGGTGTTGTTCGATACTTAGTATTTTTTTATATGGTTTCATTGTTTGTCAAAAATCGTGAGCCATGAGTCAAGCAAGAGTCATATTTCTCTTTAACTGTCAAGTGTCAAGTGCGTCCGTTAACAATAAAAGCAGTATGTCTCTTAAGCTAAGACCCCTCAGTAAAATAACTTATCCAGACTTCTTTTCTTCCATGAAAGTTCCATTACTATGCTGTTAACAATGCGAGCTTGAAGAAGTGGATCTCAGTTAATTTGATGGTCATGTGAGCTTGAAGAAGCCGATCTCAGTAAATTTGATGGTCCAAGGGCCGGGGGTTTAAGCAGCGCAGATGTTAACATATATCCTTATTTAAGGATAAATATTGTTTCCTAGTATATAGGATCTTTGCTTTATCACAATATATTTTTAGCTCTATATATTCATGAGCTGTGTAACCAGAATTGATATGATTATCATAATAAAGAATTATCTTCTTCTCAATCTCATATTTGTGAAGATGGTATATATGAGCTAGGGTTCTTGAATCATGGGTAGTGATTCAGAATTATACCAAAATAAATCTAAACAAAAAGGGCAGATGGAAAACAAATCTGCTCCTATTATCGTTCAATCTGAAGGTGCATCATTCAAGCCTGGGATTGTTCTTGATGAAACAAACTATGACTTGTGGTCACAAATCATGGAGATGCATATTGCTTTGAAAAAGAAAAAACTTCTTTTATTATGGGAAGAACAAGAAAACCTGCGAGGAAGATCCAAAATATGAAAAGTGGTACATGAGATAATCAAAAGGTCAAGAGATGGTTGTTGATGTCTATGTCACCCGAAATCATGAAGAGATATATTCGGTTACCTACCGCTAGAGAGATCCGGGATGCATTATCTAAAGCTTTTTATGATGGAGATGATGAGATGGTGTTTACTCTAAACCGACGAGCGTTTTTCGGCAAATAAAAATGGCAGAGCTCTCTCAACTTATTATGGAGAACTAATTGAAATCTTTGGAGAGTTGGATCATCGTGACAAGGTGGTTATGGAGAATCCTAATGATGTTGAAGCCTATCGAAAATCAATACAACGCCTAAGGGTGCATATATTCCTTCTTTGGATTAGATGAAAGTTTTGAGCAGATCCGTGGTGAAATCTTGAGAAAGGATCCTATTCCCGAATTGGAATCATGTTATTCACTTGTTCGTCGTGAATCATTCGACGTACAACGATGACAAAAGAATCGGAAGAAGTTGAACCTCTTCGCTATGGCAACTCGAAACCAGTACAATCAAAAGGGGTCTTTTCATAGATACTCAAAGACCGAGGTGGACAAGTCATCACTTAAGTGTACACATTGTAATCAATCCGGACATACAACCGACATGTGTTTCGAGTTGGTTGGATATCCAGATTGGTGGGATCAACATATGGAGAGGAAGAAGGAGACAAAGAAGAATTCTCGGTGCTCCAATGGCTTCAACAAAGAAAGGAAAGGATTCCATGGTAATATCTGCTTCGTAGCAAGGACAGTAACGATGGTAAGTTTTTAAATATTTCTTCACTTGTTTCGAATAATTCATGGATAGTTGATTCGGTGCTGCTGAGACCATATGACATGCGATTCTAAACAAGTCTCTTCCCTTAAACCATCCTTACAAAAAGCAGTCTCTCGCAAATGGCTCACAGTGCTCAAATTACTGGTGAAGGGTCAATATCTCTCGAAAGTTTAGACTTAGATTCTGTCTTAGTAGTTCCTACATTAGACCGTAATCTCTGTCGATTTCCCAAATAACTAATATATACTTTACATTGTGTGGTAATATTTTGGCTCGATCGTTGTGTTTTTAAGGACATCACAACGAAGCAAACGATTGGTTATGGTGTTAAGCGTGGGAAGCTATATTATCCGGATTTGGTGTCAAGTAGTTCGGATAAACTGCGTCAAGCTCTTCTTCCGATGGTTACGAGGGGAGAGACAAAAATCTCAAATTTTGTTATGGCATCGACGATTGGGACATGCGTCGTTTGGTTATTTAAAAAATTATTTCCTAGTTTGTTTACAAAACTTGATATTTCTAGTTTTCATTGTGAAGTATGTGAACTTGCAAAAAGCCATCGTGCTTCTTTTCCATTATCATTCAATAAGAGTCCAGTTCCTTTTATGATCATACACTCGATGTTTGGGGCCATCTAAAACTACTACTCTCGGTGGTTCAAAATGGTTTGTTACTTTTATTGATGATTGCACTAGAATGACGTGGGTGTGTCTCATGAAAAGCAAAAGTGAAGTTACCAACTTGTTTCAAAAGTTCCATAAGATGATTAGCACTCAAAGTACAACAAACAGATTCAAGTTCTTCGTAGTGATAACGGTGGTGAATATATGGATTCGACCTTCAACATTATTTAGAGGGACACGGAGTTATTCATCAAACTACTTGCTCTAATACGCCTCAGCGAGAATGGAGTAATGAGAGAGAAAGAATCGTCACTTATTGGAAGTGGTCCGTGCTTCATTAATAGAAGCACATATGCCATTGATGTATTGGGGAGAGGCACTTATTGAAAGCATATCTTATAAATCGAGTGCCATCCAATACCATTGTGTTTCAAACACCCCATCAAGCTATTGGTGAAGCAGTTGTGTCTCCAAGCTGTTCCTAATCTTCCGCCTCATGTGTTTGGTTGTGTAGCTTATGTTCATCTCGCACAAGAATCAACGTGATAAGTTGGCTCCTAGAGCTCAAGTGTGTATTTGTGGGATATGCAACAACTAAAAAGGGATATCGTTGCTATCATCCTCCAACCAAAAGAATGTTTGTTACTATGGATGTTGTATTTCATGAAGATACTATGTATTTTTCATGTGAGTCCGAACTTCGGGGAGTACCATAAGGAAATTCGGACTCTTAACTATGATGAAGATATATCGGAAATCGATGTCTTTGTTATTGTCAATTTCGATGATATACCTCAAGAAAATTTTGATGAAGGTTCTTCAAGAGAAGAAACAGAAAGTACGGTATTGGATCGTCTTGTCGAGATTCAAGATGAGGTTATGATAGAAGAGATTTGAGTCTACGTTACCTCAAGAAGATGAAACACCAAACCAATCGTCTGCTACGGATGTTCTTGAAGAATCAAGGAAACAACTTCCACAACGTATAAATAGAGGTATTCCTAAACCTAGATATGAACACGAAATCTCTAGTAAGGTTAAGTACCCTATGAGTCATTATGTCTCTCACCATCGTTTGTCTAAAGCTAATAAGGCATTCGTGAATCAACTATCTACATGTTTTTATTCCTAACAATGTGCGGTAAGCATTAGCCGATCCAAAATGGAGAGCAGACCATAGAATAAGAATTGAGGTCCCTGTTTGAGAATGATACTTGGGATTATGTTGATTGTCCAAAAGGAAGAAAAATTGTGGGGTGTCATTGGATTTTCACCATTAAATACAAGGCAAATGGTGAGATTGAACGTTATAAAGCAAGATTAGTTGCTAAAGGTTCTGACCAAACTTACGGTATCGACTATACGGAAACTTTTGCTCCAAAAAGAGCGAAAATCAACTTTGCACGAGTCTTGTTATCGCTTGCTCGCAAACTTGGATTGGCCTTTGCAGCAGTTTGATGTAAAGAATGCCTTCTTGCATGGTGAATTAATCAAGAAGTTTACATGGAGCTCCCACCGGGTATTTCAGTTCGGGATCTCATGGTAAGAAGGTATGTAAGCTAAACAAGTCATTATATGGACTAAAACAATCTCCCAGGGCCTGGTTTGGAAGATTCACCAAATCTATGAGAAACTTTGGATATCGTCGGAGTAATTCTGATCATACTTTGTTCATAAAGAAAAGGAAGGATAAAATTATTGCTCTTATCATATATGTAGATGATATGGTGGTAACAGAAATGATCCGAGAGGAAAGGAAATCTTTGCAAAGATACTTATCAAAGGAATTTCAAATGAAAGATCTTGGTTCATTGAAATACTTCCTTGGGATTGAAGTTTCTCGATCCGGTGAAGGAATTTTCTTATCACAAAGGAAATATGTTCTTGATCTTCTAAAAGAAGTGGGCATGTCGGCATGTCAACCCGTCCATACACCTTTAGAAGAAAAGGTAAATGTATGTATTGAACCCGATCAAGTTCCTACCGATAAAAGAAGATATCAAAGACTTGTGGGGAGATTGATGTATCTATCTCACACAAGGCCAGATCTTGCTTATGCACTCAGTGTTGTTAGCCAATTCATGCACAATCCAGGTGAACAACACATGAATGCAGTTTTACGTATTTTGAGGTATTTGAAGTCTGCTCCTGGAAAAGGAATTTTATTCTCTAAAAATGAAGATCATAGAAAGGTTGTGGCATATACAGATTCCCGATTATGCAGGAGAAATCGATGGCAGACGTTCTACTGCAGGCTACTTTACCTTTGTGGGAGGTAACTTAGTTACTTGGAGAAGTAAGAAACAAAATATTGTTACACGATCAAGTGCAGAGGCTGAATTCAGAGGTATGGCAGATGGCATTTGTGAAACCTTGTGGTTAAGGCTTCTCCTTAAGGATTTGGGGGCTCCTCTCAAGGATCCTATTATTCTTTATTGTGATAACAAAGCTGCGCGTGATATTGCTCATAATCCTGTTCAACACGATCGTACTAAACATGTTGAGGTTGACAGGTTCTTCATCAAAGAGAAGCTGGACAACAACATTATTGAGCTGCCACCAGGTTCGATCTGAAGAACAACTTGCAGATATTCTCACACATGGAGTGTCAAGCAAAACATACTTGGTTTTTTGGACAAGTTGGGCATGTGTGATATCTATGCACCAACTTGAGGGGGAGTGTTAACATATATCCTTATTTAAGGATAAATATTGTTTCCTAGTATATAGGATCTTTGCTTTATCACAATATATTTTTAGCTCTATATATTCATGAGCTGTGTAACCAGAATTGATATGATTATCATAATAAAGAATTATCTTCTTCTCAATCTCATATTTGTGAAGAGCAGAATGATCATGTTTTTGCTGATACGCACACTTACAAGATGAGTCAAACCATGACACATCAAACTTCCGGCTAAGCCAGACACCACTATGGCACCATAACGTTGTCGTAGGGACTAAGACATACTCGTTCTCAAACTGATTGCAAGAAGAAGCCAAGTCCCATTAATTATATTGCAAGATCAGTGTAAGAGGAAGAGAAGGAAATTATTAGTTTTCTGGGGTGTATGTGTAAGAATTATATGGAATGGAAGTCAAGCTGGAACAAAAGAAGAAATCAGTAACACCAATACAAAAAAAAGAAAAGATCCCGAATTATTCTTAATATATTACTTACGTTTGCTGAGGAAAAAAAAAGGTGATTAGGCTGTGCACCCTCATGGACAACTTGGTTCGACGTAAATGTCTTGTAACTGGTTTTCAGTCTTCGTCATTCTGCACTTGCTATATGTAACTGACCACTCTCGACTTTGTTTTCTTGGGTAAAAAAGTGTCTTTTAAAATATCGAACTAGACAAGGAAATGTGCTTTAGTCCCTAGGACAACATTAAGATGGTATACATCAAACAAACCTTGTTAATCACCTAAAAGTATGCCTTGGTCACTAGCACAACATTAAGATGGTGTATTTATCGAAAACCCGTCATATATAAGAGCTTGGCGGCATGAGTTTGGTTTTCGTAGTGCCCCTGGTTTTCAACGTGAAATAGAATTGGTGTTGTTTCATACTTCATTTTTTTCGTCTTTTCTTATGGTTTTGATGTTGTAAAAAACGTGTAGTCATGACTCACGAGTCACGTTTCTCTTTTCATAGTAAAACATGAGCATATTTCTTTCTTGTAAACTAAGACTCATCACACTTCTTCTTTTCAATGAGAAGTGAAAGTTTCATTAATATGCTTTTAATTAACAATGCGAGCTTGAACAAGGTGTCCGCTCAAAGTTTGGTTTTAATTGCAAGCTTTAATAATGTTAAAGTTTGCTTTTATTAGTAGTCGAGCGGTATGGTCTTACGCAGACCATGACACATCAAACTTCTAGTTAAGCCGGACACCATTGTGGCACTATGGTGTTGTCGAGTTCGCAAACTGATTGCAAGAATTTCAAGATCAGCACAAGAAAAATTGTTAGTTATTGTAATGTAAGTATGGTGATGGTTCTGCGTAACTGAAACAAGCTGTTAATTGGTAATCTTTGCCCGGGTACAAAACAAGAAAACAATAACACCAAAACTACACCATAGAAAACTAATCTTCTTATTCACATTTTCTACCTTACCAATGAACGGTTTCACGCACCACGTCTTAAAAGTTTAATTACACGGTTTCACGCACCACGTCTTAAAAGTTTAATTACAGAGCAAAAGGAAATAAATAAATAATGTACTGTCTAATATTATTCAAAAATAATTTTATTCTTAAATCTGTACTTACCGAACGGCTGCCCGCCTGCGTACCCAAAACAAGAGATCAAGCAGAACATATTTTGAAGTTCCACGTATTTTGGAGTATTCAGTAGCACTGCAATATTGCGGTTGCGGAAGGGATATCATTCGGTCACCTCTTCTTCTCCCTTGCTTTCTTCCACGGTCAGACCTTGTCTTTTGCAAATAGGGCAGACGTTGTTCTGTACCAACCATTGGGTTATGCAGCCTTCGTGGTATTCATGTTTGCAATCAAGAGTGGCAATCTTATCCTTGTTCCCATATCCATCCAGACATATGGTGCAAATTTCAGTTGTTTCTTCCGTAGAGTCTGCAGATGTTGTATGAACTCTTGTTTTCAGCTGGCTTGAGATAATGTCTTTTGATACTCCTCTTTGTGCCATGCCAATCCTTTCTCCCAGTGCCGTCATGAAGTCGCCTATATCTGATTCCCTAAGGATTACCACACGGTGGAGCACAAATATTGTGGGAGGCTCTTGTTGATTTTGATCATCTTGGATATTGGAACTCAATCCTTCATCAGAAACTAAACTATCTTCTTCCACCGTCTCATCACCATCATTAACATTGTCGGGCAACCCATCCTCCTCCATCTGCCTATTAAGAAGGCCCTGGAGAAGTAATTGACGCAATCTAGCAAGATTCTCCTGTCGACTAGAACTTGACCTGGAACTGTTGTTGTTGTCGTCGCCTGTCGTTAATGTCTCATCTACCGGACGACGTTGATTTGACTGGTTTGAATCCGGTTCTTCCCTTTGCCGACGATGTTGTTGTGATGTGGCACTAGAAGGTTGCCTAGTAAGGGTCTCGAGCACAAATATTGTGGAAGTCCCTTGTTGATTTTGATCATCTGGGATATTGGAATTCAATCCTTCTTCAGAAACTAAACTATCTTCTTCCACCGTCTCATCATTAACAGTGTCGGGTAACGCATCCTCCTCCAGCTGCCTATTAAGAAGGGCCGGGAGAAATAATTGCAGGAATCTCGCAGGATTCTCATCCTGTGGACTAGAACTTGACCTGGAAGTGTTGCTGTTGTCGTCTGTTGCAGATGTATGATCCATCCGACGACGTTGGTTTGAATCCGGTTCTTCCCTTTGCCGACGACGACGTTGTGAACGACGTTGATTTGACTGGTTTGGATCCGGTTCTTCCCTTTGTCGATGATGTTGTTGTGATGTAGGACTAGAAGGTTGCCTATTAATGGTCTGGAGAAATAAAAATAATGGCAGGATTGACCTCGCAAGATTCAAATCCTGTCGACTAGACCTGGAACTGTTGTTGTTGTCGTCGTCTGTTGCAGATGTATCATCTATCCGACGGCGTTGATTTGACTGGTTTGAATCCGGTTCTTCCCTTTGCCGACGACGTTGTTGTGATGTAGGACTAGAAGGTGGATTAGGCTGTGCGGCTTCATGATCGTTCGACATAACTTACAGATATTAATCTCTTCTTCTCCACAATCAAATTTCTTCTTTCTTCTCTTCTAAATTCTCTACTTTGTTTTCTTGGGTGAAAAGTGGGTTTTAAAAACCCAATCGCTCCGTATATGTATATATATACCTTGGCTAAACCGGCTTAGAGAAGGAAACGGAAAATAAAAAAACTTATTTTGATAAACCGACTTAATTAGGGCCTTCCCAGATAGGAAACTTGTCCACGGCAGATATTATCCTTTGGCATGTGCGGGAGGCTAGATGCTCTAAATTTTTTGGTAAATGTATAGGTTAATGAGATACAAACTCTGTGTTGTGAGGCGAGTTAGGAGCCCAAGGCGCACGGGGAGTGCAGGAGGCGCCTAGCTAATAAAGCACCCAAGGCGCCAAAAACGTGTGGACTGTTACCTTTTCTATATTATTTCTGTCGCCTTAGCCGCCTAGGCCCTAGCTAGGCGAGGAGAGGTGAAAGGTTTGGCGCCTCGCACAACATATATAGATACAACTAGAGTGTCCCTCATCATAGTCAGGTCATTAACTAATGACCCTTATATTGAAATTAATTTTGCGCTTCATATATTAAGAAGCTCGACTGATATTGCGTAATGGTGCAGGTACTTGCAATGGAGTTAGATGCATCCCATCAAATGCAGCAGATCTAGAGAAAGGTGAGGCTGCTTCTCCGTTGAATGCTATAAAGTGGCCAAAGAAGAGGGTATAACTTATAAGCATGATTTATTTGGAAGGGGATTGTCAGAAGAATGTAGCTAGCCTCAGCAATAAATCGCCGCAAAGGAGCAGTTAATAAATGGTTTCCATGATAGTTTCATCCAAGATAACTTAGAATTGCTTAAAACTTTTGTCTATATCAGTGCTGCACACAATACAGCATGTTGTTAACTTGACTCTGTTCTGTTTGTTTTATCTTTCTACTTCCTAAGTATTAGGATTGTGTCTCTTTTTAATTCTGTTTTACACATACAGTTTGTACCTTGGCATTGTCATTTTTTCTCCTCTCCTTAATAAAATTCTCCTTTCAAGATCAATTTTTTTTTTTTTAACTTGACTGGTTTGCAAGATTGGATTGAGTCTTTGCCACAATGGTTTAGTGACTGTCATCCATCAAGACCTTGTGTCAGCTTAATTTCTTTAATGAGTTTATTTTCGTAATAACTCATGTCATGAGTGATGTTTCTCTTATATTCGACCTCCAGATGCAGATTCCCTTCTTGAGTTGGTGATGCCATC
Organism: Papaver armeniacum; assembly: GCA_023531295.1. Taxonomy (NCBI): domain Eukaryota; kingdom Viridiplantae; phylum Streptophyta; class Magnoliopsida; order Ranunculales; family Papaveraceae; genus Papaver; species Papaver armeniacum. Next base: position 823,776 of record JAJJWW010003236.1, read on the forward strand.
TGATTGCAGCTAAAGCTCCCACAGTGTTGCTTTCTTGTAGAGAGTGTACTCTGCAGTTGAAAGCCCTTAACTTGTCCTGGGCATGGCCTTCTTCATCTGTTATAAAGATCACCATAGTTGCAATAATTAGATATGCTGGAAAGTTCTAACTTGGTTGTTGGTGAGCTGACTTGGGTTTGGATTTCTGTCCGGAATGTGCTTGGTTGAGCTAGTATTGCAGGCTTTGATATGCCTATATATGGATCATGGATGAGACTAGCTGCAGGTCATGGTGTAATGTCTTTGAAACACTTTCAGCAGCGTGCTTCCCAAACGAACCAATCTGTTAGTGCACACAACTCCAATCTAAGTTTTCCAACGGTCTATTATTTATATTCTTCACCAGAGCTTCATGCTCTGATTGTTGTTGTCACGTACTCTGGCAGTTTAATCCACACCTGACTGCCTTGATAAAAGGGAAAAGGAGGAGACTATGCATGTAAGTCTTTGCATTGCCATTGCACATGCAACAAATGGGAGATATTGCAAGAACCCAAGTGCTTAGCTTACTGCTAACAGAAAGGATCCCATTGTAGCATTTCCATGCAAAAACTTGTATGCAGGGTAAAGCGCCGTTAAACATGTTGAATGGAGTAATATAAGTATGATTACGGTTCTGCTAAACTGAAACAAGTTGTTAACCATCAGTGCTTGGGTAACAGCATGAAAAATAAAGATTCAGAATTTCAGAGAAAAATTATTTTATTAATTATTTATGTAGTATCCCTAACCAGGGATCAAGCACAATAGCATTACATTATGTATCGCAGAAGGGAAAAACATATTGTTTTAACACTCGTTCACTTCATCTCCCTTGCTTTCTTCCGTCATCAGAGCTTGTCTTTTGCAGATAGGGCAAACGTTCTTTCGTACCAACCATTGTGTTATGCAGTCTTCGTGGTATTCATGTTGGCAATCAAGAGTTGCAATCTTATCCTTGTTCTCATATCCATCCTGACATACGGTACAAATTTCAGTCTTTCCTTCCGTAGAGTCTGCAGATGTTGCGTGAACTCTTGTTTTCAGCTGCTTTGAGATAATTTCTTTTGATGATCTTTGTACCATGCTAATCCTTTCGTCTAGTTCCGTTAGTTCTTCGTAACTCATGCCAATGTTGTTGTTCAACGAGATAAGCATCCCAGAATCGTATCGCTGACTTGTAACTGATCCATCTTCGTTGGTTATTTGGAATTCTATGTCATGGACAACTTCTGCTGCCAATAATATGTCATGGTCTACTTCTGCTGCCAATGATCTGTAAGTCCATTCTTGATTTTGATCATCTTGTCTATTTGAATTCCAGCCTTGGTTAAAAACTGAGCTCTCTTCCTCAGTCTCATCATCGTCATCATCATCATCATCATCGTCATCATCATCATCATTATCACTGTCATGTATCGCATCCTCCTCCATCTGCCTATCCCATTGGAGATAAAATTGCTCGCGTAACCTCTCAGTATTCTCCTGACTGATGCTTAAGCTAGAACTATTTTGTTGTCTTCTGTTGCAGATGTATCATCTATCCTCCGACGTTGATTTGTCTGGTTTAAATCCAGTTCTTCCCTTTGTCGACGATGTTGATTTAAATCTTCTGTCGATGTAAGACTAGAGGGTTGATTGGGCTGTGCACCTTCATGACCAACTTTGTTCGACATTAACTCACAATTTCTTCTTGTTCTTCAACTGGTTTTCAATCCTCCTTTTCACTTGCGTAAGAAAATTGTGTTATAAGATCACAACCTATTGCTACCTTTTTATATATCTTGGCTAAACTGGTTTTGGCAATATGTAATTAGAAAAGGAAAAGGAAAATAAAAAACTTATTTTGATAAACCGACTTAATTAGCGCCTTCCTAAATAAGAAACTTGTCCAATAATCATTCCTAATTGATGACACAATCCTGACCCATAAGCTTATGCCCATGGGCAACCAACTGAGTTGCAGGCCTAACCATTGCCATTGGTGATCGACTGTTTGGTTTCTGGACCAAACAACAAAACAAATTTTGTAACTATAAAAGTCATTCGATTTTTACATTGCTGGGTGATTTGAGGTTTTCAGAATTACCATTGCTTTTTTTTTTTCCCCTTCCTCTTCTTCTTGTTATTGCTGCTTCCAATGGCGCCACTTCAAGAGATGTCATAGGCTTGATCTATGTCAGACATAATGAAAAAGAGATGTTTTGTTTGTTGACTGACGAGGGCGTGGCTGCTGCAGAGACCTGGTAGCTTATCTCTATCTCAGACTTAGGAGAGATGGAACAGTGAAGTGAGGAAAGGAGATCAACAATACAAGAGTCGACCAGTTTGCTGGTTCCCCATTGTCTCTAAACTTCGGAAGTAATTTTCATTCGAAAATAGTTGATAAGAACATTGATCATACCAAACTTAAAAAATCATGAAATAGATAATCTTCTTTATTCTCTAAATTTTCATGTCTAATTTGTCTTTTGGTTGCACGCGAGCATGGACCAGCCAAGTGACTGTTTAATCTGAAATCTTTCATATCCTCGCTTTTACCTGGCGCGGGTGCATGTACAATTAATGCTATTGCTTATTCTTCTTCATGCACATTAATGTGCATGCTGTTAACCTGTCTCTTTGCCACAATGGCTCAGGAGCTCTATCCGTCAAGACCTTATGTCAGCTTAATTTCTTTAATGAATTTACCTATAGGTACTAGTTTAGTGATACTAGTTAGTGGCAGGTCCACCCACTAAAGCCCAATAACTAGAGGTTCATAATAAAAAGAAAACATAAAATGACCGATTTTTTAATCCAGGTCCTGTACACGTGCGCGCAAGATTGGATTGGCTCTTTGCCACAATGGCTTAGTGACTGTATCCATCAAGATGTTGTCAGCATATTTAATTTCTTTAAAGAGTTTAGTTTGGTATTTGCAATATAAAAATAAAAAGACTCATGAGTGATGTTTAACAATAAAACCTGAGTATGTTTTGTTTCATAAACCGTGACTCCTAACTCTGTAAGAGCATCATCTCCAATGCTAGGGGTGAAGGTAATCCTAGGTGGAGGTCATATTAACACCTTTTTGTTGTGGGTCATTCCTATGTGGCTAAAAAAAATTAAAGTTATACTTTCTACCTAAAATTTCCTCCAATGCCAAGATATTATTACCCTAGAACTTAGAGCATCTCCAATGCAAGGGGTAGAGGTCTTAAATTAGCATGACACATAGGATTTAATACTTTTTTCACCAAAGTTCCATCTCCAATGCAAAGGTGAGGGTCATAGGTAAGATGACATGGCTAAAGTTGGGGTAAAGGAGAAAGTCTAAATAAGACTTTCTTCATGACTCAAGTCATAAGTCACATCATCTTTTGTATTTAGATTTAGACAAAAAGTGTAAGATAAGACCTTGGGGATTGGAGATGGATTTTAGGTAGTGAGCCTTTCTCTTTATTAGTTTTTGTCCTATAGTAAATGACCCACAACCAAAAGGTATAAATAAGACATCCACATAGGATGACCTTGACCTCTAGCATTGGAGATGCTCTTAGAGAAAAATTAATTTTTGAACAAATAATTAATGATGTGTCAAAAGACCTTGGGTCATGGAGAAGGTAAAGATATGACTTTCTCTTTTACCTTTTCCTATGAGATGGCATCCATGTCATTCATTTATCTTTACCTTGACCTTTGCGTTGGAGATAAATTTTTGGTTAGAAAAGTGCAAAATCCTAGGTGTCATGTCTTTTTAAGACCTTCACCCCTAGCATTGGAGATGCTCTAACAATGAAAGCCCAATGAGAGCTTTTAGAAGGTGTCTTTTCATGGTTTTGCTAAACTAAAAACAATTTGTTAAGAATCAGTGATTGGATACAAAACAAGAAAACAATAATAATAGCATAAAAAAAGATTCAGAATTTACAAAAATAATAATTTTACTATTAACCAAAACCAGGGGATCACGCGCAAGCGCAACGTTTAACTTCTTAATAATTCACCAGCGACAGGGCAAACGTTTACGATAGTGCGGAAGAGGGAAGATATTGTTCTAACATTTTTTCTTCGACTCCAGAGCTTGTCCTTTGCAGTCAGGGCAAAGGTTCTTCTGTAGCAACCATTGTGTTATGCAGTCTTCGTGGTATTCGTGTTGGCAATCAAGAGTTGCAATCTTATCCTTATTATAATACCCATCCTGACATATGGTGCAAATTACACTCTCCCCCCTCGAGCGACAGATCTGGTGTGAACTCTTGTTTTCAGCTCCCTTGAGATAGTTTCTTTTGATAATCCTCTTTGTACTTTGCCTTTCCTTTCTGCCAATTCCGTTAGTTCTTCGTAACTCAGGCCAACGTTCCTGTTCAACCACCGAAGTGTCTCAGAAAAAAATCCATCTTCGTTCTCAATCTGGTAGTGACCAGTTACAGGAATGGCAGTCCCTTGTTGATTTTGATCGTCTTGGCTATCAAGAAAACCTTGGTGTTCTAAGATCACTTTTCTATCAACAATCTTCTCATAGAAACTTGAGTCGGAGCTGCTGCTGTTGTTGTTGTCTTCTTTTGCTGCTGTCTCATCTACCCTCCGAACCAGTTCTTCCCTCTGTCGACGATATTGATTTAAATCTTGTGCCGACATAACTCACAATTTCTTCTTGTTCTTCAGCTGGTTTTCAATCCTCTTCTTCGCTATCAAATTTCTCCTTTTTCCTCTTCTTTGAACTCTCAACTTTGTTATCTTGAGAAAAATATTTGTGTTATAAAATCACAACCTATTGCTACCTATTTATATATCTTGGCTAAACCAGTTTTTGGCAATATGTAATTAGAAAAGGAAAAGGAAAATAAAAAACTTATTTTGATAAACCGACTTAATTAGCGCCTGCTATTTTAGGGTATTGGAGGTGTAGTCACTTGGGCAACCGACTGAGTTGCAGGCCTAACCTGTAACCATTGCCAGCCACTGCTTGGTTTCTGTACCAAACAACAAAACGAATTTTGTAACTATACATTTGAGGTTTTCAGAATTACCATTACTCTTTGTTTTTTCCCTTCATCTTCCTCTTGTTATTGCTGCTACTACTGCTTCCACTGGCACCACTTAAAAAAATGTCTAGGCTTGATATCTTGGTGATGTAACAGAGATGTTTTTCTGACTGAAGAGGACGAGGCTGCTGCAGATTGGGAAAACGACCTGGTAGCTTATCTCAATGTCAAACTTAGTTTACTTAGTATAGCTGGTTCTCTAAACTTCTGAAGTACTTTTATAGCTGGTTCTCTGAACGACCTGGTAGCATGCTGTTAACCTAACTCATTTGCAAGATTGGATTGTCTCTTTGCCACAATGGCTTAGTAAATGTATCCATCAAGATCTTATGTCGGCTTAATTTCTTTAATGAATTATTCTCGCGTTAAAAAAAAAACAAACAACAAAAACTCACGAGTCTTGTTTCTCTTTCTACTAGTAAGGACACATGTGCGATGCACATGCTTGAATTGGATTCTTTTGATAACACCAAAATTGATAATAATGGAAAAAAAATCTTAATTTTTTTTTTTAATATCCTTGTTTGTACTCATTACGTATATAATTTAAAGAGCTTTCCAAAGATATTAATTTTGTAAAAATCCGATGTGTATTTTTAAAGATATTCTTGTAAAAGGAGAAGATGGAGAAGGAGACACAAAGTAGAGGAGAAGAAGAAGGGATAAATTGTATTCATTAGTGTCATAGACAAACATTAAAGCCTCTATTTATAGGGCTAGACACAAGGGCATCGCAGTAATAAACGAGATTCACCCGAGATATTCTTAACATAATTACACGTTTATAACACTCCCCCTGATGACATTGTGTCTAAGCTAATTGTCTCGTTAAAACCTTGTCAGGAAATTCCAAAAGGACAAAACCTGATCGAAGGGAAAATAATACATTTGTGAGTAAACCTATAACGGAGATGGACATGCATATGTTGCCTCATTAAAACCTTGACAATAAAACCCGATGGACATCCTCCTCCATCTGCCTATCCCATTGGAGATAAAATTGCTCGCGTAACCTCTCAATATTCTCCTGACTGATGCTTAAGCTAGAACTACTTTTGTTGTCTTCTGTTGCAGATGTATCATCTATCCTCCGACGTTGATTTGTCTGGTTTAAATCCAGTTCTTCCCTTTGTCGACGATGTTGATTTAAATCTTCTGTCGATGTAAGACTAGAGGGTTGATTGGGCTGTGCACCTTCATGACCAACTTTGTTCGACATTAACTCACAATTTCTTCTTGTTCTTCAACTGGTTTTCAATCCTCCTTTTCACTTGCGTAAGAAAATTGGGTTATAAGATCACAACCTATTGCTACCTATTTATATATCTTGGCTAAACTGGTTTTGGCAATATGTAATTAGAAAAGGAAAAGGAAAATAAAAAACTTATTTTGATAAACCGATTAATTAGCGCCTTCCTAAATAAGAAACTTGTCCGATAATCATTCCTAATTGATGACACAATCCTGACCCATAAGCTTATGCCCATGGGCAACCAACTGAGTTGCAGGCCTAACCATTGCCATTGGTGATGGACTGTTTGGTTTCTGGACCAAACAACAAAACAAATTTTGTAACTATAAAAGACATTCGATTTTTACATTGGTGGGTGATTTTTGCCGTGCTAGTTGATGAGAGTTACTTCGGGAACAAAAAAATAAAGTAAAATTCATTTGGGTTATTCTCTCAATTCCAATAAAATGCAACTGGATCTAGTATGAACTGGCGCTCAGAACGTATATGGATAGAACTTATAACGGGGTCTCGAAAAACAAGTAATTTCTGCTGGGCCTGTATCCTTCTTTTAGGTTCACTAGGGTTCTTATTGGTTGGAACTTCTAGTTATCTTGGTAGGAATCGATATCCTTATTCCGTCTCGGAAATCCTATTTTTTCCACAAAGCATCGTTATGTCTTTCTATGGGATCGCAGAGTCTGTTCATTAGCTCCTATTTATGGTGCACAATTTCGTGGAATGTAGGTAGTGGTTATGACCGATTCGATCGAAAAGAAGGAATAGTGTGTATTTTTCGTTGGGGATTCCTGGAATAAATCGTCGTATCTTCCTTCGATTCCTTATGAGAGATGTCCAGTCGATTAGAATCGAAATTAAAGAGGGTCTTTTTCCTCGTCGTGTCCTTTATATGGAAAGCGAGAGGTCGGGAGCCATTCCCTTGACTCGTGCGATGAGAATCGACTCCACGAGAAATTGAACAAAAGCGGCGGAATTGGCCTATTTTTTGCGCGTACCAATTGAAGTATTTTGAAATGAACTGCGAAGAATTAATGTTTTGTTAGCATGGGGAAGGAACAGAACTAAGGAATCTTTATTTTATAGAACTCATGCTTCCTAGAAATTTTCGATCGGATAGAGTCGACGAAAGAGGTTGTTTCATTAGTAATTTACATATTCAAAATGCCACAAAAGAAAACATTCACTACCCTCACATATCTTGCATCTATTTTCTTTTTACCCTGGTGGGTTTCTCTCTCATTTAATAAAAATTTTGAATCCTGGGTTACAAATTGGTGGAATACTAGGCAACCCGAAATGTTTTTGAATGATATTAAAGAAAAGAATCTTCTAGAAAAATTCATAGAATTAGAAGAACTTTTCTTTTTGGACGAAATTATAAAGGAGTACCCGGAGACACATATACAAAAGCTCCGTATAGAAATCCACAAAGAAACGATACAATTGGTCAAGATGCACAATGAAGGTCATATTCATAGCATTTTGCACTTCTCGACAAATATAATCTGTTTCGCTATTCTAAGTGGTTATTCTATTCTAGGTAATGAAGAACTTCTCGTTCTTAATTCTTGGGTGAAAGAATTCCTCTATAACTTAAGTGACACAATAAAAGCTTTTTCTATTCTTTTATTAACTGATTTATGTATTGGATTCCATTCGCCTCATGGTTGGGAACTAATGATTGGCTCTATCTCCAAGGATTTTGGATTTGATCATAATGATCAAATTATATCTGGTCTTGTTTCCACTTTCCCAGTCATTCTAGATACACTTTTAAAATATTGGATTTTCCGTTATTTAAATCGCGTATCTCCGTCACTTGTAGTGATTTATCATTCAATGAATGACTAAAGACTGATTCGCCGATATTAATCAAATCATAATTTTTTTACTTTGTTTGTACATACACAAACAAAGCATTCAAAATCTTACTCACCTTTTATATTTATACCCATCCCAGAGACTCTTCCTGTATTCCATTCCAGTAAAATTATTCCATTACAATAGCAGAATCGTGGATAGGGAACTATACTAGTAACCTACCTAATTTATTGTAGAAATTCTCGGGATCAATGATTGGACCATGCAAAAAGAAATATCTTTTCTCGGATAAAGGAGCAGATGGCTCGATCCATTTCTGTATCGATCATGCTATATGTAATAACTTGGCCATCTACTTCATATGCATATCCCATTTTTGCGCAGCAGGGTTATGAAAATCCACGAGAGGCGACTGGGCGTATTGTCTGTGCCAATTGTCATTTAGCTAATAAGCCTGTGGATATTGAGGTTCCACAAGCGATACTTCCTGATACTGTATTTGAAGCAGTTGTAAGAATCCCTTATGATATGCAACTGAAACAGGTTCTTGCTAATGGTAAAAAGGGGGGTTTGAATGTAGGGGCTGTTCTTATTTTGCCTGAGGGATTCGAATTAGCCCCCTCAGATCGTATTTCTCCCGAAATGAAAGAAAAGATGGGCAATCTTTCTTTTCAGAGTTATCGTCCCACAAAAAAAAATATTCTTGTGATAGGTCCTGTTCCAGGTCAGAAATATAGTGAAATCACCTTTCCTATTCTTTCCCCAGACCCCGCTATTAAAAAAGACGTTCACTTCTTAAAATATCCTATATATGTAGGCGGGAACAGAGGTAGGGGTCAGATTTATCCCGATGGGAGTAAGAGTAACAATACAGTCTATAATGCTACATCAGCAGGTATAGTAAGTAAAATTGTACGTAAAGAAAAAGGGGGATATGAAATAAGCATAGCAGATACGTCAGACGGTCACCAAGTGGTCGATATTATACCCCCAGGACCGGAACTTCTTGTGTCCGAAGGCGAATCTATCAAGCTTGATCAGCCACTAACAAGTAATCCCAACGTGGGTGGATTTGGTCAGGGAGACGCAGAAATAGTACTTCAAGATCCATCACGTGTCCAAGGCCTTTTGTTCTTCTTGGCATCTGTTATTCTGGCACAAATATTTTTGGTTTTGAAAAAGAAACAATTCGAGAAGGTTCAATTGTCTGAAATGAATTTTTAGGTCCACGTATTTATTAACACACACATAAAGTTAATAAAAACCAAATTCTTGTTGATCGATGTAATTATGTATGGTTAAAAAGAGTATTTCGTTTACTTGCTTTGCTGCTACTGTTTGTTTTTATACCAGATATTGGGAAGTATTTAGCTTTTCCTTTTAACGCTAGTAATAGACTAGTATTATATTGTGAAGAACGCGTTATTTGACGTGAATCCAACTCCCTTTTTCAATCCAAATAGGAGTTGCGTTACTATCTCACTATTGTCAAATTTGAAATGCCACGAAATAAATGAAATCAAAAGTATCCTATTCCATATAGAAAAAGGGAATCAAATTCGAATAGGAGTAGATAATCGACATAAGTGGTAGGAGAATATAAAGCAAGGAATAAATGAAAGGAAAACCTATTTATTATAGGAGGGATTCTTTATCTTTCTAATCTTCGACACAAGAAAAGGGTTAAAATTTCTTTTCTTGTGTCGAAAGAAAAATTCTTCTTAATCCCCTTACGCCTAAAAAGTAAAAAGTACTATTCCTTTTTTTCTAAGTTTATCGGAACCTCGCCGCTTTGGATTTCTAAAAAGTAGTGGACAAGAAAAAGGGGGGTGGAGTATGGAGTAGCTCGTTGAGTAACTCGAACTTCTTCAATGAACTTCTAAAAAAAAAAGAAAAAACTTTGATGAGATAATAAAATAAATGGAGTAAGCTTCTATTAGTATAGAAATTCTTTGGATGATGTCTCATCTATAGGAATCCATATTATGTATGTCATTCAGAAAATAGATTCATTCCCGTTCTTTTTTCCTATTTCGGACGAATACATACTATGTAGGAACAGGTATTATGAATCCAATCAATAGAGTTAATTCTCCAAAAAAAGCATCATCTTAAAAAAAGAGCGATTTGAAACATCGGAGCAATAAGGGCCTCTTTTCATTTATACGAATAGAATAGTATGTTTGTATTAACTGTAAACTTTTTTTGTTATGAAATAAATAAAAATCTCGTTGGAAAAGTCAGAGCTCAACGGGGCCTTACCCCTTTGTTTTAATTCGAGGGGTAAGGCCCCGTTGAGCTCTTACTGTCTACAACTCAGTTCATACGATATATTACAGGGATGAACCCAACCCGGAATATGAACCGTAAAAGAAAACACCTATTGAACCGATCACAGGAATACCGGCTACAGTACCTATCAACCAAAGAGGAATCCTTCCAGTAGTATCGGCCATTTACCCCACTTCCCTCCACATTTCATCAAGTGGTCATGCTAGAGACATAAACAGCCATGGATAATTTTGAGATGAGATCCTTCCGAGTGGGATATAGAGAATTCGCACTATTCTCTCTCTTTTTCTTAATTGAAGAAATAATTGGAAAATAAAACAGCAAGTACAAAAATGAGTAATAACCCCCAGTAAAGACTGGTACGATTCAATTCAACATTTTGTTCGTTCGGGTTTGATTGTGTCATAGCTCTATAATTCAATTCGGGTTAGGTTTATCGTTGGATGAACTGCATTGCTGATATTGACCCCAAAAAGAAACGGTAGGTACAGCTAGTCCGTGAATAGCTAACCATCGCACTGTAAAAATTGGATAGGTTCGATCTATAGTCATTGGGGCCTCCTAAAAGGATCTACTAAATTCATCGAGTTGTGCCAAAGGATCAAAACGGCCAGTTATTAATGGAATTCCTTGTCGACTCTCTGTAAAATACTCGTTTGGCCGAGGGCTTCCAAACACATCGTAAGCTAAACCCGTGCTGACGAATAACCAACCCGCAATGAATAGGGAAGGTATAATAATGCTATGAATGACCCAGTATCGAATACTGGTAATAATATCACCAAAAGCGCGTTCTCCCGTGCTTCCAGACATGCTGAGATTATCTTGTATAGGAAAGTAATTCCTGGTAGCTTATATCTATGTCAGACTTAGGAGAGATGGAACAGTGAAGTGTGGAAAGGAGCTCAACAATACAAGAGTCGACCAGTTTGCTGGTTCCCCATTGTCTCTAAACTTCTGAAGTAATTTTCATTCGAAAATAGTTGATAAGAACATTGATCATACCAAACTTAAAAAATCATGAAATAGATAATCTTCTTTATTCTCTAAATTTTCATGTCTAATTTGTCTTTTGGTTGCACGCGAGCATGGACCAGCCAAGTGATTGTTTAATCTGAAATCTTTCATATCCTCGCTTTCACCTGGCGCGGGTGCATGTACAATTAATGCTATTGCTTATTCTTCTTCATGCACATTAATGTGCATGCTGTTAACCTGTCTCTTTGCCACAATGGCTCAGGAGCTCTATCCGTCAAGACCGGGTCCAGATCTTCTGTGCCCAATTTTTGGTGTGCCCTCTGTGCCTACCAACCTACTCATGACATTTGTCTTTCCAAAATAACTTTAACTAAGTCTTAACTATTCTTTCCATATTCTGCTTTTGTTAAATTCGGAAACACACTGAAATTTTCGTTCTTAACCTTTGTTAATACAGTATAACTTCTATAAAATAATAGGCTTGGGACCAAGAAAAGTTATTATTTTAAAGAAATATTATATTATCGATAATATAATAAATTATTATTTTATAATTAAATATTATATGATTATTTTAGAAAGTAATTCATACTCCCTCCGTTCCGTTTTAGTTGATGTTCTAGAGTTTTTCACGCAGAATAAGAAATAACAAAGAGATTATTTTTTTTCCAAATTCACCCATATTAATACATTCTTAAAAGTTTAAAACACCTTGTTTTTAGTAAAGAATTAACAAAGATGGAGTATATATCCTCAATGGAATATATTTAAAAATTGAATTAATTACCCTATTTGATGATTACAATGAGAATTAATGTTATGGTATGATTCCAAAGCAGGGGTAAATTAGTGAGAATTTGGGGAAAATACTTAAACTCTCATCTATTTTGGAACACAAATAAAACCCTAAAACGTCAACTGAACTGGAACGGAGGGAGTATCTTGTAGGTTGAATAATACTTGTAGGTTAATCAAATTATCGACTAATTTTTTTAAAGTATTATATTATTGACTAATTGCAGTACAAATACAAGCACTCCAAGTATTAATGACACTTCAAAATTACTTCTAGTTGCAGTATAACAACGTGGCCCTGAATAATTTGATTGCATTACGAATTATTGGGGATGAAATACAACTTGATTTGAATTTTAAAGAAAAACAAAACAATATTAAATCATATTTAGGGAAAATTTAATATGTATGAAACTACTTTTTTATTTTTCTAGTAGCATTATTATTTTATATATTATTTGGGACCTAATAATCATAAAGGGGAACTTTTTAAATGTATTATTTTATGATTTTATAGAATTTATTATTTTAGCACTAAGGGCCCGAGTCGGGACCAGGAAATTTTATTATTTTAACGAGAATATTATATTATCGAGTATTACTTTAAAGAAGTTATACTGTACATATCAAAACTTAATGTAGCCTAGCTGAAATCCAACTAAAACTTAATCAAGATCTAGTCTTTGTTGTTGATTGGAATTAGTTTGGTTTGTTTTACGTTTTAATCAGATGAAGGATCCTATTCTTGATTGGTAAAGATATTGACATCTGTCATCGTTGTTTTAGATTTAAAGGATAAAATTTCATGAAGTTTTGATATTGGCAAAAAGTTAAAACGTGGTATCTTAAATATCACTCCATCAACAAACAAAACTTCCTAATCATAGTTGAGGGTTTATCCAATTGTTGTCCATCACGTTCCATTCGTAACTGCATTGTTACTGGGAGTTGATAATTTTGCACATCATAAGTTTCAAGGATTTTCCTTGTTTGATCCAATTATCCAAAAACGAAAAACTATAGTATGGTGAAGAAATTATATACTCATCAATAAGAAGTACCTTCTGATCCTGATTCATGATTATCAAAATATAAAAGAGCCATGAAATTTTAAGAGAACACAATCAATGAACAAAGTCGATATAAAGGGTATATTTTCTTCTTTTCTTTTTCATAAGAAATCGTATACTCATAAGTTACAACGTGAAATACGGAAAAAATAATTAGAATCCGTTATTTTAACTTGGAAAGATATGTGTCACTCCACCATTGGAAGGCACAGAGGGTACAGGCAAAAATGGGCACAGGGCCTACCCACCCTATTTGTTCCATGATCCATGGGTCGACTGGAGCTACCCACTTCGATCAATTAGCCAAGATTTTTACCGGATACGAAATGACTGGTGCTCCATCTAGTGGTCTTTTTATGGGTATTCTCTTTATCGCTGTAGGTTTCCTATTCAAGATCACTGCAGTTCCTTTTCATATGTGGGCACCGATATTTATGAGGGTTCACCCACCCCGTGTGACATTCCTTTCTATTGCGCCTAAAATCTCTATTTCTGCAAATATGTCACGTCTTTCTATTTATGGTTCCTATGGAGCTACATTGCAACAAATCTCTTTTTCTGCAAAGAGCATTGCTTCTATGATCTTAGGAGCACTGGCCGCCATGGCCCAAACGAAAGTCAAAAGACTTCTAGCTCATAGTTCGATTGGACATGTAGGTTATATTTGTACTGGTTTCTCATGAATTTATTCTCGCAAAAAAAAGCCAAAAAAAAAAAAAACACTCATGAGTCGTGTTTCTCTTTCTATTTAGTGTGAACTGCTGTTAAGTGCATCCGTTAACAATAAAAACAGTAGCAATTACCTATAGGTACTAGTTTAGTGATACTAGTTAGTGGCAGGTCCACCCACTAAAGCCTGGTAACTAGTGGTCCATAACAAAAAGAAAACATAAAAAATGATCAATTTTTTAATCCCAGGTCATGTACACGTGCGGGACAAATCGCAAGATTGGATTGACTCTTTGCCACAATGGCTTAGTGACTGTATCCATCAATATGTTGTCAGCTTAATTTCTTTAAAGAGTTTAGTTTCGTATATATGAAATATAAAAATAAAAAGACACATGAGTGATGTTTAACAGTAAGGTACATCCTCTAACAATAAAACCTGAGTATGTTTTGTTTCATAAACCATGACTCCTAACTCTGTAACAATGAAAGTTTCATAACTATGCTGTTAACAATGAGAGCTTGAAGAAGGTGTCTTTTCATGGTTTTGCTAAACTAAAAACAAGTTGTTAAGAATCAGTGATTGGATACAAAACAAGAAAACAATAATAATAGCATAAAAAAAGATTCAGAATTTAAAAAAAAATAATAATTTTATTATTAACCAAAACCAGGGGATCACGCGCAACGTTTAACTTCTTAATAATTCACCAGCGACAGGGCAAACGTTTACGATAGTGAGGGAAGATATTGTTCTAACATTTTTTCTTCGACTCCAGAGCTTGTCCGTTGCAGTCAGGGCAAAGGTTCTTCTGTAGCAACCATTGTGTTATGCAGTCTTCGTGGTATTCGTGTTGGCAATCAAGAGTTGCAATCTTATCCTTATTATAATACCCATCCTGACATATGGTGCAAATTACACTCTCCCCCCTCGAGTCTACAGATCTGGTGTGAACTCTTGTTTTCAGCTCCCTTGAGATAGTTTCTTTTGATAATCCTCTTTGTACTTTGCCTTTCCTTTCTGCCAATTCCGTTAGTTCTTCGTAACTCAGGCCAACGTTTCTGTTCAACCACCGAAGTGTCTCAGAAAAAAATCCATCTTCGTTCTCAATCTGGTAGTGACCAGTTACAGGTATGGCACTCCCTTGTTGATTTTGATCGTCTTGGCTATTGGAACTCCAACCTTCATCAGAAACGGAACTCGCTTCTTCCACATGATCATCATCATCACCACTGTCATGTATCGCATCCTCCTCATACTGCCTATCCATCAGGAGAAAAGCTTGGTGTTCTAAGATTTCTTTTCTATCAACATTCTCCTCATTGAAACTTGAGATGGATCTGCTGTTGTTTTTGTTGTTGTTGTTGCCTTCTTTTGCTGCTGTCTCATCTATTCTCCGACGTTGATTCGACTGGTTTGAATTCAGTTCTTCCCTCTGTCGACGATATTGATTTAAATATTGTGCCGACATAACTCACAATTTCTTCTTGTTGTTCAACTGGTTTTCAATCCTCTTCTTCACTATCAAATTTCTCCTTTCGCTTCTTCTTTTGAACTCTCAACTTTGTTATCTTGAGAAAAATATTTGTGTTATAAAATCATAACCTATTGCTACCTATTTATATATCTTGGCTAAACCAGTTTCTGGCTATATGTAATTAGAAAAGGAAAAGGAAAATAAAAAAACTTATTTTGATAAACCGACTTAATTAGCACCTTCCTAAATAAAGAAATTGCCCAATAATCATTCCTAATGGATGACACAAATCCTGAACCAGATGGGAAAACCTTTGGCCTACCAATCAAGCTGCTATTTTAGGGTATTGGAGGTGTAGTCACTTAGGCAACCGACTGAGTTGCAGGCCTAACCAGTAACCATTGCCAGCCACTGTTTGGTTTCTGTACCAAACAACAAAACGAATTTTGTAACTGTACATTTGAGGTTTTCAGAATTACCATTGCTCTTTGTTTTTTCCCTTCCTCTTCTTCTTGTTATTGCTGCTACTACTGCTTCCACTGGCACTACTTAAAAAGATGTCTAGGCTTGATATGTTGGTGATGTAACATAGATGTTTTTCTGACTTAAGAGGACGAGGCTGCTGCAGATTGGGAAAACGACCTGGTAGCTTATCTCAATGTCAAACTTAGTTTACTTAGTATAGCTGGTTCTCTAAACTTCTGAAGTACTTTTCACTCGAAAATAGTTGATAACAATTCAGTGAACATTAATCATGTCGAATTTTAAAAAAAAATCATGAAATAGATAATCTTCTTTCATTCTCTAAACTTTCATGTTTAATTTGTCTTTTGCTTGCACGCGAGAATGGCCCAGCCAAGTGACAGTTTAATCTGAAATCTAAGATCTGGTAACTAACGTACAACAAATTTGCTTTTTTTTTTTTTTTTTTTTTTGTTTTTTAAAAGATTTATGGATGAAAAGATTGATTACATGATATATGGACTAACCAAGAACCGACCGAAAAAAAAGAAGAATGGGAGAAGCCACAAAAAAGCAACCCCAAAAGATATAACGTTAAACTTAAGAACATCCCCCAAACAAACACAAATCGCCTTCCTAAAAGCAAGACTCCTACAGAACAAATTTGCTTATTCTTCTTCATGCACACATTAATGGCACAGTTAAGCATGCTGTTAACCTAACTCATTTGCAAGATTGGATTGTCTCTTTGCCACAATGGCTTAGTAAATGTATCCATCAAGATCTTATGTCGGCTTAATTTCTTTAATGAATTTATTCTCGCGTTAAAAAACAAACAACAAAAACTCACGAGTCTTGTATCTCTTTCAATTTAGCTTGAACTGTTAAAGTGCATCCGTTAACAATAAAAACACAGAAATCAAGCACAATGTAGTTCTTCCATTGCCTTCGGACCTTGTGCCTTCAGAGCTTGTCTTTTGCAGACAGGGCAAACGTTCTTCTGTAGCAACCATTGTGTTATGCAGTCTTCGTGGTATTCATGTTTGCAATCAAGAGTTGCAATCTTATCCTTGTTCTCGTATCCATCCTGACATACGGTGCAAATTTCAGTCTCCTCCTCCCCCGTCGAGTCTCCAGTTGTTGTGTGAACTCTTGTTCTCAGATGACTTGAGATAAATTCTTTTGGTAATCCTCTTTCTACTTTGCCAATCCTATCTCCGAGTTCCGTTAGTTCCTCATAACTCATGCCATCTGTAGTACCAACGTTGCTGTTCAACAACTGAAGTCTCACAATATCTGGAATACTTCCATCTGATGAACCATCTTCGTTCTGGAATTGTCCTGCTTCAAACATGTAAATCCTACTTTGTCGATCCATCTGCCCAACCATCTGGAGATCTCGCCCCATAAACCACTCAAGATTCTCCTGGCTCATACGTGAGCTGGAACTGTTGTTGTTGTTATTGTCTTCTGTTGCTGATGTCTCATCTACCCGAGGACGTTGGTTTGACTGGTTTGAGTCCTGTTCTACCCTTTGCCGGCGATATGATGTACGACTGCTAGAGGGTTGATCATCTTTGTTCTCCATGACTCACAATATCTTCTTGGTGTTCACCTAGTTTTGAATCTTCAACTCTCTTCGTAAACTCTCAGCTTCGTTAAATTGCTCCCTATATATATACCTCAGCTAAACCGGCTTTAGCGTTCTCTAATTAGATAAGGAAACGGAAAATTCTTGATAAACCGACTTAATTATAAGGAAACTTGTCCCATGATCACTAGCTTCTATATTAGGGAACTGGAGGTGTAGTTTCCTTAGTAAAGCTGGTCCCCGTTGTCTCTAAACTTCTGAAGTAATTTTCGAGAATAGTTGATAATTTCCAAAAATTCAGTGCATACTTTGTCTAATAAATTATCTTATTTTATTCTCTAATAAATTAATCACTGTCACTTGGCTTAATTCTCTCCTTTATGCACATTAATGGAACCAGTGAGCGGGCAGGTCTGTTATCTCATTGTGAAATCCCTTATAAATAAGTCAGGCATATATTCCAACATACTAAACTTGCTTTTGTCAATTGCAAAGGTTTGCTAGGAATTGCGTTTTCCTGCTGTAGATGTAGAAAATCCTACCTCCACATCCAAAGATAACTAAACACATACACAAGGAAGCAAAACAAACAAGAGAAGCAATAGAACAAGAGATGTCGTGGTTCGGCATGATTACCTACGTCCACGGGGTTAAAGGAGGATGTTATTGCTCGATTCAAGGTTACGGTGGATGTCTCTCTTTCTCAATGCTATGAGTATGCTCTCTTTCCTCACTTTTTCACTTGAGTTTTTCCTCTCTACATGGTCTCTATTTATAGTTACAAGTGATGATACATCAGTACTACGATGTTATGCCTGGCGTAGCTTCCTCGATGTTCCTCTCGGGTGATCAGTCGATGACTTAACCGATGTTCTCATTTGTTCGGGTCGGAACGTCAAGCCGAGTGATGCCTTCTTCTGCCATCTCGTCACCCGATGTCGCCCATTTGGCGGGGACGATCGATGTCGCCCTTAGGGTCCTTGGCCGAGTCTTCTTTGTCCGAGCTCTTCTTATCTCCTCACCAACTCGTCGCCGCATTTATTGCTCCGGTGCCCGATGTCCATCGCATCACGACTTTTCCCCTTTTTCGTCGACTTTCTGCTCCTCTTTTCTCGCGCCCAGATTCGGAGAGGCGATCCGGTACTCTAGATGCATGTTTGCTCTGGTACGCCATGGCTTAGGATCGTTCCACCTGTCCCTGTGGATTATTTACACTTACATTTATGCCCCTTCTTTCACTCGTGTAGTCAACACGTGGGGAAGAATAACGCCTCGTCTTCCCACGTCCTCGGTCATGCCGGTTTTTCACGCATCTTTGTTCCCACTCCTTGATTACTTCAACTTGGTTCACCTTCTCCGGTTACCACGGGAAGGGGTTTATAAATCCAGCGCTTAAACCCAGATTTCCACTTATTTCCTTCTCTGCAACTTCATTCCCTTTTTTCTTCATCTTCTCTGCATCTTCATTCTCTTTTTTTCCATCTTCTCTCGCATCTTCATCTTTCCTCCATTCTCTTTTTCTTTTTCTTTGGCTAATTCCTCAACAAACTTCTTCCCTTCCTTCTCCGTTATCCGTCGTCTTCTCCGTCTCCGTTGCCATTGCAATCTCCGGTTCAGTCGTGTTTTCGCTTCTTCTCGCCGTATTTCTTATCAGTTTGCATGGCATCTTCAACTCCTCAAATGACGGAAAGAAGGTGTGTGAGTTATGTGTTTTCCGACGACGATGGCGTATCGCTTGATTCTCTGTTCGTCGTAGAGAGCCCTTCCAAGTATGATTATCGTGCTCTAGATTCTATCTTTCCTGATAACCCGTCTTCGTTTTCTTGTAGGGTGACAAGAGGACTGCTAAGGACTTAACAGACGAGCAATATGTTCAACAGCTGAAAGATGAGTTCGGTCTCCACGGGTATGACGTCAGGCTCTTGTCAGGCCAGAGGGGCGTTCTGAGGAAGGAGGATGTTTTGAGATTTCCCCATTCGGCTGAGGCGACCGTAGTCACCAGGGGTCAGCTAGAGCTCGGGCTGCGTTTCCCTTTATACGATCCTAGTCGCCCGTTCCTATACGAGGCCCTCTCTAAGATCCGTCCGTGCCGTGCCTTGGCCCAATGGAATGGTAACACTTTCCGTATCCTGTCCGAGTGGGAGAAGCGTAGTCGAGGCGAGTGCGCTCCTACTACTTGGTCTACCTTCGATCCTTCTCAAGCGGGTGACTATACTCCTGCCAGCTTCGCCGACAATTATCGGAGCGGGACCACTACTAATGGCGATCTCGTAGGGTTCTCACGCCACCCTCACCGTCATAAGACTCTTCCCAGGGAGTCGGGGAGACTTCTTTTGGATGAGGACCCCGAGGGAAAGAGTTCCAACAAGCACGCCCGTCATACCAATGATACGGCTTGGGACCAGGTTCATTGGTTATTTCCGGCCCTCTTTTGAGTGGCAAGCTCCCTCCTCCGGCCGAATTTTATCCTTTTCCGGGTAATCAACGTTGATCGGGTCGAGTGCATTTCTCTGTTTCTCTAGTTTGGTTGATCGGCTCAGGAGACTTACGGGGTAGTATTTTGTTTTGGTGGTGTTTTTCAGACTAAGTCCCAGGGTACTCCTTCTGAGGTTTTCGTTCATCGGAAGAGGGATAGGATTGCCGGAGCCGAGGAGGATACGAGGGGAAGGTAACAAATATACTTTATTGTTTTTTATTTAACGTACATGTACGTGCCCCTATTTGTTGCCTTGCATGGATCTGACGTCGGCTGATACGCGAAGTTGAAGGTTGACAAGGCCGCTGGTACCTCGGCGAAGGATGGTGAGGATCCCGATGATCGGCTACCTTTGTCGCATTTCTGGGGAGGTCGTCTCTTAAATCGTCGACGATTAAATGCGCTTTGTAGGTGGAAGCCTAAGGGTAAGGGTAAAGAACCTAAGGAGGATGTGCCTGCCCCGGAGAAGGATGTGCCCCGGGAAGTGACTGGTGAAGGGATTGTGCTTGCCGATGGCACTGTGTATGTTGTGTCTGATGGTGATGATGAAGAAGATCTTTTTGACGATGAGGACGATGCTCTTGGTAAGGATGGGGAGTTGGGTGGGCGGGGAAATCGGGTGGTGGTGGGGCGGTTTGACCGACCGTGATGTGGAGAATGTCGTCGTCGATGGTCAACCGCCGAAGACTTTTCCTACCGTGGTTCCTAATCCCGGTGCGATACCTCCTTCACTATCTCGGGTCTGTGTGCAACTCGCTTGGGGCGCTCATCTCTCCCGATTTCGCCTCGTTGTCAGAGATGAAGAGAAGGTCAATGCCGTCTCGTTGTATGAGGCCGGCCTGAAAAGTACCTTCGACCTCCTGGTGAGTTGAACTGTTCGGGTGTTGCGTTTTTGTACTTGTTTAGGGCTGACTATGTTGGTATTGGCTTTAGGATGTCAACCGTTCGCTATTGAGTGCTGCCATCCAACGCCGGGAGGCCATCGAGAGGAGAATCTTCGTTTCTTCTTTGTAGCGAGGAGCGTGAACGGTGTCGAGGGCTGGAGAAGGAGTTGGCCAAAACCCAAGGTATGCGTTTTCAGACTAGTTGTGATTGATTTTGTAGTGCCAATATCCTAAGTTTAGTACTCCTGTAGCCGAATCTTCTATTGCGGAGGCCGACGCTGCCACAAGGTGTCGAAATCTGTTGAAGAGGAAGCGAACATAGAGAAACGAGATCATGTCTCGAACTTACACGAGAGAGAATAGTCAATAAGGATGCTAAAATTGATCGTCTAGAAACCGATATTGAAGATCTTCAGTCCAAACTTTATCGGTACGAGACGTTTGAGTATGTTCCCGAGGAAATAGATAATTTGAGGGCTGACTTAGCTCACTTCCAAGGTATAGCGGCCGAGAAAACATTATTAGCCGATAACCTAGAAGACCAATGTGGTCGGCTAAGACTTCAGGTTCGGGATCTGCATGCAGATCGCCTCCGGATCTTGGGGGAGAGAGACGCTACCGAGAAGCGTAGCCGAGAGGCTCTTGAGAAGCTTAAGGAGTTCGTAAAGGTTTCTGATGAGTTGGATTGGGTGCGTGCTCAATTGTCGGGTTTGCGGAGTGCCCACTCTCGGCGAGAGGAGGAATGGAGTGATCACAAGAAGTATTGCCCCACTAATGAGTTTAATGAACAGCAATACCTAGAACTTTCTTGAAGGTGTCGCGCCTCGAGTGTAGCTTTGACCGAGTCGAGGAGTCGATTAGAGTAATTGCCCCTTTGTTAGAAGGTGGTGTGCCTTGTGTCGTGCCTTCCATGTTGTTATCTTGTTGCCGTTGTTGTGTGACTGACCGTTCTTGTTGTCTTGGCAGCCGAGCAGAGGAAAGTGGCCTCGTTGGAGGAGGAGAACATTCGTTTGAAGGGGAAGGAGGCTCATCTGCTCGATCGAGTGGCCCTTTGCTGAAGCGGCGTCGGAGCGGCTAGCGCGGGATCTTCTTTGCCGAGAAGCGAAGTTCGGTGAGGAGCTCGTCTTGCGAGTTAAAGCTGGTGTGAAGGCGGTGCTTGATAAGAAGCGAGCCGATCTTTGCCGCCAAGAAGGCCGTCTGGGTTCTACTTCCTCCAAAGAGTGATCATGTCTTTTGTAGCGCTGCGTCGCTGTCTTGCCCTTTTCCTCGGGTTGTAATTCGTTTGAACACTTTGTTAACTTCTTGCATAACTTGTTATGGGGTGCTGCGTCGCCGGTTTATTTGCTCTTCTTGCTACCGATCTTTGTTACACTACCGACGTTATTGTTCTTATTTATGTTGGGTTGCCGTATGTGGCTTTTCTATCGTAGCCTTGTTATTGTCCTTTCTTATACCCGCATGGATAGACGGGTTAGTCACAAATGCCGTTTCGCCGAACACACTCAACAAGGAGGGTCATCGGGCCCGATGCCATGTCCCGACTGAGGCATCTCATCACCGTCTTTCGAGATCTGGTGGAAGGGGAGTTGGTCTTGCCTAGTTTCTATGGGATCGATACCCCAAGAAGTTATCGATTAATCTTCTTGGGCAAGTGATTCGGCCACTTGCGAGGGAGAGCAATGTTGTCCGCTTTCCGTCGAGTACTCATGCCTCGACAATCGGCCACAGTTTCCAACCGCCGGGGCCCTGAACTACCTCGGCACTTGCACAATGCCATCGCCCCCGAGTTCGAATAGTCCGTGTTAGTGTAAGTCGCCCGGCACTTGCACAATGCCATCGCCCGGGTTCGAAACGACCATTCAGACGCACTTGTCATATTTCCAACCCCACGCGGCTTTTCACGGAAATAAGTGACAAGATATCTTACGATCTCACGGATGGTAGATCTTTAGTCGTGTCGCGTTCCACGGTCGTGGCTCGGGTTTTCCGTCCGGAACGATATCTTGTATGCCCCTTCTCCGGCTTTCTCAACTATCGTGTGGTCCTCCCGCCGTGGCGCCGGTTTCGCCATACTTCTTGTCACGCTCATAGCTAGGTAAGAGCTTTAGTACCAGCTGCCCTGGTTGGAATTCTCTTGGTCGGACCCGTTTGTTGTATTCCCGTTGGATTCTTCGTTGGTAATTTTCCATCTTTTGTAGGGCCATCTCTCTCGTTTCTTCCAAATCGTCCAGTTTAGCCAAGATAAGGTCCGCCGAGATGTTTCGTCTCCACGCTTCGGTCCTTGTGGTAGGTATCATCGCCTCCGTAGGTAGGATGGCTTCGGTCCCGTATGTTAGCATGAAGGGTGACAGTCCCGTTGCTTCCCTGCGAGTTGTCCTATATGCCCACAAGACATTGTAGAGCTCTTCACACCATTCCCCATATTCCCCGTCGAGTTTCTTCTTCATGTTGTCGGCGATGGTCTTGTTTGTGATCTCGTCCTGTCCGTTGCTTTGGGGGTATAGGGCGTGGACTTGCTCTTTCGGATGTTATAAGTGTTGAATAGCAGGTCGATGTTTTTGCCTTGCAATTGTTTCCGTTGTCGAAACGATTGATTGCCGGACCCCAAAGCGGCATATGATGTGTTCCTGGATGAACCGAAAAACGTCCTTATCCCGTATGTGCCTTAGCGGAGCGGCCTCAACCCACTTGGTGAAATAATCGGTGGCCACAATTAAATACTTCCTTTGTCACGATCCGACGTGTAGTGGTCCCACGATGTCGATTCCCATTTAGCAAAGGGCGGGGGGACTTATGACGGAGTTTAATGTCACAAGTAGGGCGCATGTATCTTCTTCCCGAATTTCTGGCACTCGTCGCATACGGTGGCCATATGCTTCGCGTCCTCGTTCATGTATGGCCGAAGTATCCCATGGTTTTTAGCTCGTGCCGCTAAGCTGCGGCCCATTGTGGTTTCCACCAGCCCCATAGTGTAATTCGTTAAGGATCATCTGTCCCTCCTCTTTACTTAGGCATTTTAGCAATGGTCCCGGTATGATTTTCGGTATAGGGTGCCATCCCTAAGTTAAACGCTGTGGCGGCTTTGCTCTTGATCTTGTTGATCTCGGGCCTTCCTTGGGCGGCTTTCCCGTTTCGAGGTATTCATGAATCGGCTTTCTCCAATCATCGGCCAGTGACGATCGGTGGTGGGCCGCGACTTGTGCGCCGATATCCACGTTTCGAGTACCGAAGGCATTAGGATCCTCATGATTCTAATACCCTCAATGCTTGCGCGTCATCAACATGGAAGCAATATATGCCAGGGCATCCGAATGACGATTGTCTTTTTCGCAGATGTGTCGGAATTTGATGCTTGGTATTTGCCCGATGTAGGATTGGGCGAGCTCCCAGTATTTCTGCAGCAAGGGTCATGTATGGCATATTGCCCGTTGATTTGCCGCACAACTAGCTGAGAGTCGCTTGTCAGTCGTACCTCTTGGATGCCCATCTCTACGATCAAGCGTAGGGCATGTATTACAACTTCGTATTCGTGACATTGTTGGTTGCTTTAAACTCAAGTCTAAAGGAATGGACCATTTTCTTGCCCTTGATTGTCGTGAAGACCAGTCCTAAACCCGACCCGTCTTTATTGGATGACCCGTCGACGAAAACCTCCCATCGTGTCGGTTTTTGCATGTCTCGAGCAAATCGGGTGAGTCTTCTCGATCGTCCTCCATTCCTGGGATGTCCTCCACCTCGTCCTCGTCACTGAGGGGGAAGTCCGCCAAAAAATCGGCTACTGCCTGCGCTTTCACCGCCGTCCTCATTTCATAAAAGATATCGAAGCGCCTTATTTGTGCGCTCCATTTGGAGATCCGCCCGATCTGGGCTGCATTGTCAAGTACGACTCTATGGAGGACTTGGTGAGTACTCGAATCTTATGAGTTTGGAAATATGTCCGAGCTTACGTATTTGCAAACACTAGCGCTAGGATGAGTTGCTCGATTCTGGTGTAGTTCTTTTCCGCCGGGTTCATGGTCTTGCTTATGAAGTATACCGGTTTTTCCTCTGCTCCCTCGTTCTTAACCAACACAGCGCTGATGGCGTGACTGGTTGCCCCAAGATATAGCGTCAGTACGTCTTCGGGCTCGGGCCTTTGTAATACCGGCAAACTCGCCATATGTTGCTTGATTTTCTGGAATGCTTCCTCACACTCCTCGGTCCATTTAAACTTCTCTCCCTTCCTTAACGTCCCGAAGAAATCCTTGCACTTGTCCCGACGATCGAGATGAATCGTCCAGAGCCGCCAAGTTTCCGTTCGGCCCGTTGCACGTCCTTGATTGTTACAGGCGAAGGCATTTCTGTTACTGCTTTGATTTTATCCGGATCTGCCTCGATCCCCTTATCGGTGATTATGTATCCTAGAAACTTGCTCGAGGTGACCCAAAAGGTGCACTTGGACGGATTTGCCCTCATCTTGTACCTCCTCATGGTCTGGAAGATGTCTCTAAGGTCGTTGATGTGGGTATCGGCTACTTTACTCTTGACTAGCATATCGTCCACGTATACTTCGATGGTGTCGTGTATTTTATCCTCGAACATGTCCTCCACCAGCCTACGATATGTAGCGCTCGCATTTCTCGGCCGGAATGGCATTTGGTGTAACAACACGGTCCTCTCGGCGTGAAAAAGATGTATGCTCCTGGTCTTTGGGGCCAAGGGGATTTGGTTATATCCCGAGTACCTATCCATGAGTGTTATCGCCTTATACCCGACAATGGATTCCACCATTTGGTCGATCTTTGGGGAGAGGGAAGCTGTCCTTGGGGCACGCCTTATTCAGGTCGCTGTAGTCGACGCAAATTCGGACGCCCCCATTCCTTTTGGGGACTATCACCATATTAGATATCCATTGCGGATATTGGGCCTTTCGGATGATTCCTGCCGCGTACAGCTTCTTCAACTCTGCCTCCACCGCCGGTTGTAGCTCGGGTGCGATTCTTCTCATCTTTTGTCTAATTGGCTTGAACTTGGGGTCTATCCGAGATGATGTGAGCAAACTGGTCGATTCCTTCCATGTCGTGCATTTGCCAAGCGAATACATCCATGTACTCCTTCAGGAGGGTTATCACTCTTTGGGACCATTCGTTCGTTAAGCGTGACCCTATTCTCACCAATCTCGGCTCCTCCTCGGTGCCCAGTTGACTTGCCGGGTTGGTTCTAGGCCGAGAAGTTTTGCTTTGGCTCGACGGTTGCCGGCTCCGTGATTGCTATAAGACTTCGGTCTCACTGCTTCGTAGGTGGCGATGGCTTGTGACATCACCTTTTCCAATTCCTCTCCCGCTTCCATTTCCTTAGATTTCTTCTTTTCTTGGCGTTTCCTCGACCGCCTTTCCTCGTTCTCGTTGGATGTCTATCCGCACACACTTGTCTTGCCGCTGGGGGTCGCCTAGCACTTCTACCACTCCGCGATAAGAAGGGAAGCGTAGTTTACGATGGTAGGCCGAGGCGACTCCCTTGATTCCTGCGATCCAGGGGTCGTCCCGTGGATCGCTTCATGGGGTGATGCGACATCGACTACGCAAAAGGTAGTCAACGTGTCGAGGAACCCTTCCCCGTCCGATACTACGAGAGTGACTTCTCCCTTTGGCACCGCCACCGCACCGTTGGAAGCCGTAAATCCGATAAGTCGACGGGATCGGGATGTCATCGACAGTTCCATCCTCTTGAAAGTGTCATAGAACGAACCTCGGACCGAACTACCACTGTCCATTAGTATCCTGCGGACACCCCATTCCTCGATCATCAGGGTTATTACCAAGGGATCCCCGTGTGCTTGCCCGTTCAATGGGACATCTTTCGCCGAGAAGGTAATCGGCTGCATCATCCATGGCTCCATAGGGAGGGTCTTGGCCACGCTGAAGATTTCTTTGCCCGATCTATCCCTCTTGTGTATCCTCGAGGTGATACCGGTCCCTAAGTCGTATCCTTGTGTTTCCGAGTGCGATATGGTATTACAAGTGAACTGGGCGCCGCGATTGATTCTTATTTGATGTATCGGGACCTCGTGTCTGGGGCGGTGTCGATGGTGTTTGACGAAATGTCGTAGATACCCATCGCGGATCGGAGTCTTTGGACGATGTCCTTCACTTCTCTACAATCATTGGTTGAATGGCCGCGGAATTGATGATAATGGCGTAACTCCGGTGGTTCCTTGTCCCGTCGAATTGGATCCCTCGAGTCTTGGGATAACGGATGTCGTTCCTCTTTCGACCTCCTTGAACACTTCTTCCAAGGGTGCATTGAGCGGAGTGTACGATCTCGGCTCATGGCGAGGTTTCTTTCCCTCTCGACCCAAACTTTCTTGTTTTCGCCACGGGGCTGGGCACCGGGCCTTTTCTCGGATCGTTCGCGGCTTCTCTCGGGTAGCCTCTTGCGGCGCTCGCCTCTTGTATTCCCCTATCTTGCGCTCCTTCCTGGATCTCCTCCAAGGCGATGTAGTGCTCCCGCATCTTCCGGATCTCCCTTAGTGTCTTGGGCTTCTCTGTGTACATTGCCACCAGGATGGGATCGACTTTCTTAGCGAGTTCTCGAAGCCGAATATCTGGTTGGTCGACCGGGTGCTTTCCCTATATCCGTGCATAGCTTCCTCCATCTGTCCGTTAAGGACCGCAGCTGGCTCCCCGAGCCTTCGCGCCGAGGTAAATAACTTGTCAACTCGGGGCCGGGCTATCTTTGTTATGCATGTATGTCTCGAGAAAGGTTTCCACCAAAACCGCGTAGCTCCCAACGGATTTATCTATGTGGTGTAGAACCAACTCTTCGCTTCTCCTTCTAGACTAGCAGGGAAGAATTTGCACATGACCACATCGTGATTTTTCCATTGTAGTAAGGACATGCCGTACATCTTGATGTGTTCTCCGCATCTTTGTGCCGTCGAACCTAGATGGGAAGATTGGCAACGTGCACTTTGGTGGAAATGGTGTTCGGTCCGGTTCCCCGGTAAACGGTGTCTTCTGGGCTTCATTGATTACTTCGCTAACTTGTCATCCTCGTTGTCTCCAGTCAGTTTCTTAATCATCCGCTCGAGTCGTTCGATCGTTTGCTTGGTGGACGCGTCCGCACTCTCGTTGGTCGCTTCCTCGTCGGCCGAAGAATCCCCGGATGGCCCATATCCTTCTCTTGGGCGATTAGGGTCGGGTACTCGCCCTCGGCTCGGTGAAGGGGGTGGGTCGTCCCTTGGTGGAGTGTGGTTGCTAGAGGCGCCTCGGCTTGATGATCCCCTCGATCCCGTCCTCCTATTATGAGCTGTGGTGATTCTCGTATTCTAGCGCCAAGTTCCTCCTCCGCAATTCTCTCATCAGTCCTCTTTGTCTTCTTTGGCTTGCCAGTATGGCGAGTAACATCGGGTCGGTGCTCTCGTGACTAGAGTGACCGTTCACTTGGTGTCCCGTTGTGTTAGGGGGTGCGGTTGGGGGTCTCGTGGTGAGAGCGATAGGAGGGACGATCGGGGCCGTTGGGTGATCGACCGCTACCGGGGAATAACCGGCGGGGGCGGTTGGCCGTTACTGGGGGACGTCTCGATTAGGGTTCCCTCCTCGCCAAGTGTACTTGCCTAAGTCTTTGACCTCTCGTTCCAAGTCTCTTTGGTGTTCCGTAGGTTGTCTTTCTCTTCTTCGTTCCTCGTGTATCGTTTGGACTTCCTCCTCCTCCTCCGTATCCGATGCGGTCCTCGAGTCTTCCATGCTGCGCCTCGTTCCTGGCCCCATCTCGACTTGGGTTAATCCTCAACCTCTCGGGTGGGAAGTCGTCATCTCGCCCCGAGATCGACTTCCTCGTCGACCGTAGTCATGCCTTTGATCAACGCCCGAGTCTCGCCCCCGGTCGTTAGGTCGACGATCTCCGTGCCGGGAGTCCGTAAGTCCTTCTTGCCCCGCCGGATCCCGCCGCCGCGACTCGGTTCCTCAGGATCCTGCTCGTCCCGGAGGTACTTGCCATTGCCTTTGCTATCGTCCTCGTTCCTCGGCTCGCCTATCCGTTCGTTCCTACGTCGCAAAGTAGTGAGACTTACTTGAATCGCTTTGAAAAGGTTAAGGTGGAGTACTGTTGATTCGGTGCGAGTGAAAAAGACTTTTTATAGTACGATTCCCTTTACGCTAGTGTGTTGGTCTCGAGTAGTCAAATCGTTTTTGCCGCAAAAGGACAAATTTTGAAAAGTTGGGTTGACACATCGTCAAAAGACTCTTCCCATGTATTAATTGCTATTTGTCCCGACATTCCCCGACGCCGTAAATCATTGATCATCCGTGCGTTGAGTCGGAAGGTTTCTTTCGTGGCGGTGGATTGGCGGCAACGACAACCCTTAACAACCGGCGCTCAAGGCCGCAAGATTCCTATAGTTTTTTTCTGCGATGTTGTGGGCTCTTAGCGTAGGATTATAGTGAGACTCTGGACCGTTCTCTACAATCCTATAGGCCATGGTTTCCAAGAACTAGACTCAACGGTTCTGAGCTAGTCCTGTTTCCACCATTATCGTGTGTCTCTTATCTTACTAAAATAAAAACAGGTGTGAAATGGAGATAGATGTGGCAATATTTCTCCCTAGGAAATAGTCATAGCAGCCTACACGTTGCGCTTATTAGAGTCTTTCGCTTAGCATCGACTATCCTCACTAGGTGTCGATAGAGTCATTGAATCTCTCTTATAACGGGGTTTGAAGCCACGATCATAGTCATCGAGATGGGATCCCCTTCTAGCTTCTACCAACATCGAAAGATGCTATTGAGGGAGCTCATGGGTTATCCGATGACTCCTTGAGGTGTTTGAACAAAATGCCCCATCCCGACGGAGCGGCCTTGACGACTTCGCTTTGAGCGGAAAACTTGTTTTGCATGGAAAATGGAGACTCCCGGTTAAAACACAAAAACGAACTTATATCAACTCGACATGAAGATAACAAAACGAAAATAACTAGCAAGAACGCAAGGCTAACTTTATCAAACTCGACAAGATGTTGCTAAGAAAACGAAGATAACAAAGAAAACGAAGATAACAAAACAAGAACACAAAGTTATCCTCTATCAACTCAACAAGACATTACTAAAGAAAACGAAGATAGCAGACCGAAAGGGTTTCTCCCTTAGCATCAACCAGCACACAAGGTGGCTTAGGAGCTCGGAGTTTCCCCTTCTAGCGTCCGAGTTCAAGGTATCCGGAGATGTTATACGTTCCCCTTAGTCGGCGCCAGAATGTAGATGTAGAAAATCCTACCTCCACATCCAAAGATAACTAAACACATACACAAGGAAGCAAAACAAACAAGAGAAGCAATAGAACAAGAGATGTACGTGGTTCT
Organism: Papaver armeniacum; assembly: GCA_023531295.1. Taxonomy (NCBI): domain Eukaryota; kingdom Viridiplantae; phylum Streptophyta; class Magnoliopsida; order Ranunculales; family Papaveraceae; genus Papaver; species Papaver armeniacum. Next base: position 853,926 of record JAJJWW010003236.1, read on the forward strand.
GCATGATTACCTACGTCCACGGGGTTAAAGGAGGATGTTATTGCTCGATTCAAGGTTACAAGGTGGATGTCTCTCTTTCTCAATGCTATGAGTATGCTCTCTTTCCTCACTTTTCACTTGAGTTTTTCCTCTCTACATGGTCTCTATTTATAGTTACAAGTGATGATACATCGATTACGATGTTATGCCTGGCGTAGCTTCCTCGATGTTCCTCTCGGGTGATCAGTCGATGACTTAACCGATGTTCTCATTTGTTCGGGTCGGAACGTCAAGCCGAGTGATGCCTTCTTCTGCCATCTCGTCACCCGATGTCGCCCATTTGGCTGGGACGATCGATGTCGCCCTTAGGGTCCTTGGCCGAGTCTTCTTTGTCCGAGCTCTTCTTATCTCCTCACCAACTCGTCAGCGCATTTATTGCTCCAAGTGCCCGATGTCCATCGCATCACAGCCTTTTCCCTTTTTCGTCGACTTTTCGCTCCTCTTTTCTCGCACCCAGATTCTGAGAGGCGATCCGGTACTCTAGATGCATGTTTGCTCTGGTACGCCATGGCTTAGGATCGTTCCACCTCCGTCCCTGTGGATTATTTACACTTACACCTGCAACATATATATTTTTGACTTGTTAGCCGTATTTGGTCTGCTGTTAGTAGAGTCCTGGAAATATTTAAAATACCGCGTTTGTCGATCAGTTCCTTATTTCTAATGGTGCTTGATTCTGTCTCTCATCAACAATATACCATGGCACTGGTATTATTATCCTTTGGCATGTGTGGAAGGCTAGATGCTCTAAATTATTTGATAATGTACAGGCGACTGTGATGCATCTAGTGTCAGTCAGTTTAATTAGGCAGGGACTTTATCATAGCTAATAGAATAGGATTATAAACAGATGTACCCCTATATTTATATCCGACTTAAAAATGTACCCCCGTTTTTTTCCTATTTACAAATATAGGCTTGTTGGATGTTTTCCATCCAAATCCGTTGGAAAAGTCAATTTCTCGGTCGTCCGGTCAATTTATCCTTGTCCGAGATGAGAAAATGAGGTGTAAGATTACACTTATACCCTCAAGTGGAATTGTAACCATTGATTAGAAATTAAAGATTGAAAGGGCCACTGTCTACTTCCAAACTCTGAGGATCGGGCGAAAAGCGAGTCGACTCAGTTGATGAAATCGGTGACAAAATTCTTTGATCTTTAACCAATATCTCCTTTGTTTTCATGATTCTGATGCTTATAAACTGATGTTTATTATGATCTGATTTCTTATTTTTCTTTGTCTTCTCACATGATCTTTCTAATCCGTATCTATTGTGATTTCTTAAATAACAAACATTTTTTCCTGGTTTGATCTACTTCCTGTCTGTTTCTTCTCTTTTTCATTTTAAATGTTGCATAATCCTTTGATGGCTCTTTAACTCTTTTGCAGGCTTCCCTGAACTTGTTATGGATCTAATCCGGTATTGGATATTTGTGTTCCGCTTATGCATTATGTTTTCGACTATATTGTCATACCAGGTGGTATCGCCTAAAAGTTATCTAGTCCATGCTAGTTTTAAAGATACACTAATTTCAGCTATGAGTATCAATCAGTATGATATCCATTGTCATCCCCTGTATCAAAATGATCTCATGAGAGCCTCAATGAGCCTTCCGATTCCAAACCTAGTCAAACACCAGAAATTTCAAAATCTCTACTTTCCGCCTAAACCACCCCTTGAGTTTAGGAATTATCTTTATTATCCTAAAATCATGCAGTTGACAGCTTGCAGAAAAGATCCTAGTCAATTTTTAGATTATTCTGACCTTTTCTTTAGGAAACAAGATATTTGGAGGATCAATTCTTTATTCTCCAACTTTATTATAAAAAGTTTTTATCCCTGCTTTAATCTTCATCCCAAAGAAAACACAAACCCTAAACAATATCGTCGGTTATCTAAAAAAATGGAGAATGCTAATGTCAATGTTGGAGAGATAACTGAAGGATTGAGAGTGACTAATATCAGAAGAGAAAGATCAGCTATTGGTTCTGCCAGAAATCTAAACCAGGCGGCTGATGCTTGGTCTAATAGTCTTATTGGTAAGCTTAAGACCACAGATGATGAAATAGAAGTCTCCGAAATCAAGGATGAATTGAACCTGCTATGGAAGAATTATCGTAAGAGAGAAACCAGGGTTGTAGGCAAATATCTCTTTGTCTTCAAATTTAACTCTCAAAAAGATATGAAAGATGTGCTCAAAAAATCACCATGGAATGTTCAAAGAAGCTTATTGGCTTTGCAGGAATACACTACTGATAAAGCCTATAATGATTATGTCTTCACTAAGCAAGAATGGTCTGTACAATTTAAAGGTCTCCAGTTAGAACATCATCATGAAGCTGTTGTGAATGAAGCAATTGAAGACTTGGGAAGGAAGATATCGACTAATCCTAAAAATTGTAGGCCGCGATCTGGAAATATGATCACAGCACGTGTAGAGGTGGAGCTGACAAAACCCCTGAAGAGAGGAGAATGGTGGAACACAAATGCTGGAGCACCAGTTTGGATAAGATATCACTGGGTGAAACAACCCCATAATCTGTGTGACAACTGTTATATTGTGGACCATGATGATGCACTATGTGAAGTAGTTGGAGAAATATTGAGAGAAAGAGCAATGACTCAAGAAGAATATGAGGAGCATTGTAGGGCTAAGAACCAAGAAAGGAAGGAAACGGTAGAGAATGCTATAGAAAATCAGGACAGTGATTATGTCCACGTCGGAGGGAATGCTGAAGATCTAAATGCTGTTGAGGAAGAGCGTACTACTAAAAGAGCTAGAAATCAACCTGAATACACAAATGGTTTCAATCCTTCCATTCAAGGACCCATTTTGGCTGCTCATGGTGGGGTTTCAAATGACAATGTGATCGTAAATTCTCATGCTGATTTTATGGATGGAGTAGAAATGATTGCAAGCAACATTAATGCTGCGAACACAAATACAGATGCCATGCAAAATCAAGGAAGCCAAGCAATAACGGTAAAAAACTTTTCCATCTACATCTTTTATAAACCTTGTTATTCTTTCTTGTTTTTAAAACTTAATACTTTTGATAGAGCTTTTTACTTGCATAAGCTCACAACTACCATACTGCTCCTTATTACATAGAGATTGGAAAATTTATTTTGCTAGCGGACATGAGGGTCCTAGCCTGGAATTGTCAGGGTTTTCTAAAAAAAAGTCACTAGAGATCATTTGCATGACCTGATTTTTAGATACAATCCTGATGTTATGTTTATTAGTGAAACTAAATTAGGTCTAGAAAAAGTGACAAAATTAGTTAAACCTTATAAATTTCCAAACCAAAAACTCATTTCATCTATAGGAAGAGCAGGAGGTACTATTTTATTATGGAAAGATGGATTTCATTTTAAAGTTGTGAATGCAGACACTTGGATATTTAATTGTCTAGTCACAGATGATCCCTCAAAGCCTGAATGGCTCTTAACTTGCATGTACGGCTCTCCCTATCCGCATAACAAAGAGAAGCAATGGGGGTATATAAGAGATTTAAGTCACCAAGTAAATCAACCTTGGGTTGTGATGGGTGATTTGAATCTGATTTTTGAAAATGATTCAAGAGGAGCAGTTCTTCATACTTCTTCTTCAAATACTTCATTTACTTCTTCATCCAGAGACTCCCCTTATGTCAACATGATATTTGATGCTGGTCTTGAGGATATGGGCTACACAGGCAGATCATTCACTTGGTCCAGTAATATACATGGGACTGGTACTCGTCGTTCAAGGTTGGATAGGGCTTTATCGAATGAAGAGTGGGTTCTTGCTTTTCCAGATGCAAAACTTATGCATTTGCCACAACTGGGGTCTGATCATTGTCCAATAATGTTAGATACTTCTTATTCAGATGGTGATAGAAAAAGAAATTGGAAATACTTCCAGTGCTATGAGAGAGATGATACTTTGAAGGCCGAAATTGCTGCCGCTTGGGATCAACAAGTTTCAGGTTCTCATTCTTTCCAATTATCAAAAAAGTTGGTCTTTGCTAGGAAATTTATTTCAAGATGGAACAAGGAAAAATTTGGGAATATTCACAGCAATATACATTTACTACATCATCAGTTAGAGAACTTACAAAGAAAATAGCCAAAGATACTCAAAATAATGATCAAATTCTTGAGGTTGAGCATCAGATAGAGCATTGGCAGCATATACAAAATGAGTTCTGGGGACAAAAATCAAGAGACCAATACTATATGGAAATGGACAGAAACACTAAATTTCATCACACTAATGCCAACAGAAGAAGATCCAGAAACCATATTGCTGCCTTAAAAGACTGTAATGGAAATTGGTGTTCCACAAGAGTGGAGCTGGAAAATTTGCTTGTCACACATTATAGTGAAATTCATACTACATCAAACCCAGAAAGAAGTGAGGATATTTTAAACTGTATTCCACAGGCAATATCAGAAGAAGACAATCAAATGCTTATTAGTATTCCAAGTGCGTAAGAGATTCTAAAAGCATTGAAGAGCATGAAGCCTTGGAAAGCTCCAGGACAGATGGTTTTCCCTGGATTTTTTCAAAATCACTGGGATATAGTTGGTCAAAGTATGATCGGAGAGTGTGCAACAATTTTTCAGACAGGTTTTCTTCTTAAGAAATTAAATGAGACTAATATCTCTTTGATTCCTAAGACAAAAAACAAACAATTCCCATCTGATTTGAGACCAATTGCTTTGTGTAATACTTCATACAAAGTTATCTCAAAAATACTAGCTACAAGAATGAAGAAGATTATCAGCAAGGTTATTTCTCCTCTACAAGCAGCTTATGTACCAGGAAGGCAAATTTCTGACAACATCCAGTTAGCACAAGAAATTATTCACACAATGCAAAGACAAAAAGATGCTAAACATACTCTTGCTCTTAAGCTAGACATGTCAAAAGCCTTTGACAGGGTTGAATGGACTTTTTTGATGGATATCATGCACAAAATGGGTTTCTGTGAAGATTTTTGCAAACTGATTATGCAATGTATTGGAACCACTAAGATCTCTGTGCTATTAAATGGTTCACCTTGTAACTCTTACACTCCTTCAAGGGGAATCATGGGGATCCACTATCCCCATATCTCATTTTATCATCCTTATGGAGGCTTTCTCAAGGCAAGCTTGATAGAATTTGAATGAGTAATGGCAAAATAGAGGGATTAAAATTGCAACAGGAGCTCCTGCCATTTCCCATTTATTATTTGCTGATGATTGTTTACTTTTCACTACAGCTGATCTGCACAATGTCAATAATTTGCTCCAGATAATTGATAGTTTCGGTGCTGCCTCTGGACAAATGGTAAATTTTAGTAAATCAAGTGTTTACTTCAGTGCTAAGGTTCCTAACAGATTCTGCAGATTGTTATCTAGAAGGCTGAAAGTGCAAAGAATGAACCCTAATGAGAAGTATCTTGGTATCCCACTCATTATGAAGAAGAAAAAAACAGAATGTTTTTCCTATTTGGTTGAAAAAGTTAAAGGAAGGTTATCAACATGGAATGGTAAGACAATGACACAATGTGGTAAGTCATTAATGATCAAAACTGTGACAAACACTATTCCTGTCTATTCAATGAGTTGCCTACAAATTCCAGTTGATACTATCAAACAAATGGAGGCTCTTCAAAGGGATTTCTGGTGGGGTTTTGATGAGAAGAGAGGTACTTATACCATCTCCTGGAAAATATTAAACAGACATAAAGATGTTGGAGGTCAGAGTTTCAGGGATCTGAGAGTTTTAAATCAAGCTTTACTTGTCAGAGCTGCTTGGAGGCTATGTACAAACCCTGAAGAACCATGGGCAAAGGCAATTCAGGCAAAGTATTTCCCAGCAACTAGTCTGCTACATGCTTGCCCTAAAAATGATTGTTCCTGGTCATGGAGAGGGCTGCAACACAACATTTCATTCTTAAAAGCAAACAGCTGCTGGAGAGTAGGAAGGGGAGATAAGATAAAAATTTGGTTGGATGTATGGATAATTGGAATGGATAATCCCCCACATCCAAGAACAGATATTAATGACAGTGAAGATTATATCTGGGTTATGGAGCTTATGCAATCAAATGGGGAAGGATGGAATCTGCAGTTACTTCAACACTTATTTGATCAGCAAACTGTGGACTTAATTATAAAAATGAGGATCTCTCCAATACTAGAAGACAAGCTGATGTGGAAACTCACAAAACATGGGGGTTTTACATTAAAGTCTGCCTACAACAAGCTGTATGAGGAAAGTTTGGGGGATGTTCAAGTTTCAACTGAAATTCAAGGCTCTGCAATTAAATGGAAAGAGTTATGGAAAATTCACACTTGGCCTAGGGTTAAACATTTCTTCTGGAAATGTTTGTCAGATATCTTACCTACAAGAGAAAGACTAGCAAGGGCCTGTGGATATATCAATCAACAATGCCCTTTGTGCAATCAGTTTGATGAAAGTATCATACATATCTTATTCCTATGTCATTATTCAAGGGCTGTCTGGATGGAAGTACCAGGTGGGAGTGCTTTTCTACAAAGACCTCATGCTTCTGTGGTTGAAATCTTTCAAGGATGGCTCTTACAAGATAAGCAGAGTAACTCAGAAGATAGCTGGATTAACCTTGCTATGGTGGTTACATGGAGTATATGGAATGACAGATGTGAGACTGTCTTCCAAAACAAAAAACCCGAGCCAAGAGTTACTGCGAGAAAAGCTATTTGCTTTGCTAACTATATTGACAGATTGCATAAAACTACTGGCCATAACCAGCAGATGCCTCATAGAAACCTACATTCCAATGTAGCATGGAAACCACCTAAGATGCCTTTCTTAACCATCAACTGTGATGGTTCTTTTGATCCTAACACAGGACTAACTGGAACTTCTTGTATTTTGCGTGATTTTGCGGAGCACTGGAGGATGCTTGTAAAGAACCGCTATCTTGGAATAAAGAATGCAGAGCAAGCCGAATGTCAGGCGCTTCTTGATCTTTGTCAGATGGAGTAGAATGATGCGACTTCTGATGTGATATTCGGCCCGATTTAAAAGAATATTGTTAGATTATATTAATAAAGCTTCACCAGTTATAGCATGGGAGAATGAAGGCATTTTGATTGATGTTCTAGTAGTCTTAAAGTCATTTCAATGTTGGGAATGCAATTACATTCCTAGAGTCTGTAATAAAGCAGCGGATAAGCTAGCTAAGTTCAGTAGAAAGTTTAGAATTAGTCAGGTCTGGTCAGATGTTCCTCCTAATATTATAGAGGAACAGTTAATGTTGGATAACTTAAACACTCTAGCCTAATAAAACCTTCA